>APFE030148864.1:0-11667 GCA_000404065.3 Pinus taeda
ATGTAAAAATATTTTGTGTCAAGTCAAATATGAATTATGTACCCTCCACATCATGTCGACCTAAGAGAGATCAAGTCGACCTAAGGACCCTCATTTGACCCACAAGAATCCTATATACACAAGGATGTTGAAGTCATTTGGATCATTCACTCTCAAGAAAGTTTGGTATCTCAAGAACATCTAGAGAAGTGCGAAGTCTGTTGCTGGTAGGTTGAAAGAAGTGCAAGTTTGGGGAAGTTTCTAGAAAGGAAGAAAATCGAGTTTTTGGTGCCTCTCTCCCTCTGTTTCATGGTCTTTGTTGGGAAATCTAAGTCTCCTAAGATTTCATTGTTGTCGGAAGTTCTTGCCTAGTCGAATTTGCTAGAAAGGGTCGAAGATTTGGGAGGCTGACATGGTATGGAGAGAAAGTTTGGTCTTGGTCTAGGGTAAAGAGTCTCAAAGAATACTATTGAAAGGAATAATTATATTGACTAGTTTTTCCCCTCGAGGGGGTTGTTTCCTAGGCATGTGCCTATATCTTGCGTCTCTTGTTTTTTGATCTTCATACACACATAATATGGTAATTGCTTGATGAAAGATAAGATAATAAAGAAGTAAAAGAAGCCAACACACTCACAAGTAATTATAAAGAAAGGAGAATCAAACCCTAATATAATATCTTTGATTTTCTAACACTCCTTCCTATTCAAATGTGCCTAAAAACCAACGTTTTTCCTCACCAATAACAAGAGGAGGGAAAAATCATAGGATAAAAATCTATGGTCCTGGTATTTTTCTCTCCTCTCAGTGGGTCGTCTTCTAGAATTTTATAGAAATATTATGTTTCTGCATTTTCTTGTTAAATAAACTTGTTAAAATTTACTCCTATTGTCATGAAAAATTAGGAATAAATATTTTAAGATTTAGCTTTGGACCTTTCCCCTCATTCTTCTTGGGAGAAGGTTGGATCATGCAAAAGTAATGTAACTCCTAATGAACTTGTGGCGTTAAGGGCTGGTTTTTTCAATATAATATATATACTTGTTCTTGTTAGATTTAAAAATGTATATATTAATAAGCATTTCACATTTATTTACTAAAATCCTTATAAATTTATTTGTCTAATTATTGAACACAAACAAATAATAAAATAAAATAAATTGTTTTAATATATAGAAATAAATGAAATTAAAAACACAAATTTGATATTTATTACATTTATTTTTATTTTTTAACCTGAATTGAAAATATATTTATCTCTCATAAAAATTATGCTAAGAGCATAACAGTATGACATTTACATGTATTTTCTGCTAGTCAATACTGATCAACACTATAGTAAGCAATGAAATTTTAAATTCTGATCCAAAACTATGGGCTAGAGTACTAGGCACAAGAGTGTTACAATGCTTTAAAATTGTTAGCTTGTAAATCCTCCCAAAAAGACGAACTAAAAACTAACACTTACAAAACATGGTTTGCCAACAAGCTTAAGGAACTAGGGTTAAGCATAGAAGCCTATCCATTAAGGTTTCATTTTGCTAGATGGACCCCCACTTTCGTAAAAAGGTTTTCCTTCTTGTTGTTGTGTCTATGAACATGAATAAAATATTTTGAATGAGAGCTTCCTAGCACATGATAGGTCCTTTTTACAATGACTTGAAGTTTGATGTCAAATGAAAGAGAGACATTGATGAAGTGGAACAAAATAATGGAAATGACTAATGATAATGAAACCTTGAATGATGTTCTTTGTAACCAGAGAGTGACCTTGCATAAGCATTTAGGATTCTCCTTGGTTGTTTGTGGCAAATCCTAAATTCCAAGAGAAGCAGTGTTCTCATTGATCTTTATAATGATATTATATCTAGTACATTTAAACACCTAATAAAACTGCAATTTTTTTATGAATTATATATTCATGTTCACATAATATAACATAATGGTACAAATTTTTTAAAACTAATATTTACTAAACATCAAATTTTAATAATTTAAATTTATTTTATATATATTGTATTACACGCAATGTTATATAGGTATATAATGATATATTACAAAAAAAAACATAACACAATACATTACAATACAACACAACGTATTATAACACAATATAAATAAATATATAAAGTTTTATTGGTATCATTTTTTTAGTTTTAAATATTAATCTTTATTAAAATAACAAAAACTTAAAGGTAACAAATAATTTGAAATAAAAAAATTTTAATATAATTTTATAAGCTCATTTTAATTAACTTACTTGTGAGTGGTATAAATATATATCATATAAAGGTGGCAGGAATGCGATGGGTTATCCTTTTCCCTGAAGAAAACCAAATTTTACGTATGCTTGGGGTATGGGTACATGAACTAATATCCAAGATGAATTTTTGACTCTGTGGAAAGGTCTAGAGCTCACTATAAGCAAGGGTACAAGGATAAGGATGATCTACGAATATTTTATGATTGTCATAAGGAAAATCTTCAAATTTAAGTTGAAAAAGGCCCACCCAATTCCAGAATTATGAATAAGATAGAACTACAATTACAAGAGAATGAGGAGATTGCTATCTACCACATATTCAGACATCTAAACATGGAAGCAGACAAACTTGATGATCAAGGGGAAATGTTAAGGCAAGGTATATTATAACTAAATCAAGGATAAAGGATTTTCTCTCCACTCCCATGAGACACATCCTTTTGGTTTCACTCAGATTGGTTGGCCAATTTGGCCACTCGTTGACCTACAGGAGCGGCATTGAATTTGAAAGTATTTTCATCAAAGTTATAACTATCTCCATATGTAAGAAACCCCATATTATCCCTAGCCCTCACTAACAGTAGAAAGAGGCAGTTACTCTATTGACCCAACTCCATGTCTGATTATGGAAATGGTGTCTAATTTTTTTGACCTTTTCTGACTTCCTAAAAAATTATAGCGAGTGACATCATTATGTTTATCTCATCGATACTTTTCCAATGATATAAAATGTCTCAATCTGACTTCTAGATCAAGAGATATTTTCATTAACAATAAAGGATAAAAAATAAATAAAATAAATAAAAAATTTATCACATAGTTTCACATCATTTACCTACCATAAGGCATCCACATGGCTATCCAAGTCATGTACCAAAAAACATATACCAACCCATTCATGTCTACAGTCATACAAATGTATGTGTGTGTGTGTGTGAGTTGTCGACCCACTCATATTCATTAAACCTATTACATAGTACACATATATCATGGGCGTAGTGCGCAGTGTGGGCCCCCTCTCCCTACCACCTCATCAAAAAGATTAAATATTGGGAATTACTTTGGCATCCTCTCGAACGTTTTTCCAGGGTACAAGTTTTCGTGATTGCATCAAACCCCGCAAACCCCACCATTAATGTGGCCCAATACTTATGTCTCAACTGTGCACTCAATTCTACATCACACGAGTCAAACTCTCTTCAATGCATGCAATTCTACTGGGATGACCTAGCCTTTTAATCCTCTGAAGTGACATAAACAACCTATAAGGCATCTGTGCTACAATTCGATGAGTATGTTGAATCATCTTGCCACATCCTCCCAGATGTAAAATCTTAGGAGTTTTCCACAATGCCTCCATTCGAAAACCCTAAGGACCAAGATATTGAGGTGATTTCATCACAATTCAAACATCAACTGAAGTTATACCAACCATGTGTCACATGTTTTAAGCCTCCCTCAGACCCATGAAAATGATAAAATAAGGTGCCACATGTCACACTACAAGGGAATCATCTATGCCATGTCATACACCTCATCTACCCAAGTCCCAATACTATCTTCAATCCTCTTGGAATGTGCATGTTTACATTATGGATGATTTTGGTATTTTCATTCGATGTTTGCACTGGGTTTTCAACTAGCCCCACTACCCCAAGTCACCCTAGGAGTTTCCTTTGGTGACATCCCTTGAAATCTACGAGAATAAATTCTTATGGATTATCCAATGGCGATAATGTGCTCAACTCTTAACGGTCCAAATTTCTCTTGTCCAACCTTCAGTCGTCGCACCCAATCACTTGACATGTTAGGCTTGAGCCTCCTTGCTTCTCCGAGCCATAATATTTTAGCCTTGCAGTCTATGTAATATATAAATACTATGGCTTTCTTCCATTCTGACAGATGAGTGATTGTAGCCCTATGGCACATGGGTCGATTACAACTTAATGCCTAATAAATTAGATTATCAAGACTCAACGCTCGCTTGATACATATACACATAGATACAAATAAGGCATGAACCTAGTGGTTTTTCAAAGGACTTAGTCCAAGTCTTGGTTGCAATGGTTATGGGAAAGATTTGGGGCCTGAATCATACCTATGACTTCATAAAACCCCTTCGACTACAACTTACAAAAACATGAACGCACACACACACACACACACACACACACACATATATATATATATATTATACATAGATATAAACAAGTTCCATTTTTCTTGATCTTAAATGTGCCTAAGCTTGGCTTCGTTTTACACAAATACATATTGGTATAAGAAAACATATCGACATGGTAGTCGGAGATTTCAAACATTTCAATGCAAGTAATTATTCCTTGATAAACATCTATCTCTTCAAAATCGTCCAACTAAGGTTAATTTTCAAGCCTAGAAATATTCATAGGGAATGAGTTATTCCTTTAAAATATTTACATAGGACCTTGAAATCCTCATTCATGCAAGAAACAACATTCCTCAACAGTAACTGGCATTCATTCAATACAATAAATGGATACATGATAATCACAAGAACAAACTAAGAGAATACTTATAAGAGATCTGGAAACTGAGAGTGGGACTCTAACTCTCCCCCCAACCTTAGACACACTATAGCCAATTATTTCTTGCAGTAGTCACTCCCAAGCTAGATCCTAGAGCTTGAGGAGAAGTGCTTTCAAAATAAACAAACCAATGCTATCAATTGAAACATGGTGTTCCAAGGTTTCCACACCTCCACCCACCAGTTATTAAAAATCAAATAACCATCGTGAATAACTTAACTCACATACAACCATCATCCACTCATGAAAGTAAACCAATATCCTCAGCAAAAACCAGGTGTCTCAAGGCCACACCACCTTCACCCACTAGTTATTTAACAATTACACACAACGCATGGAACACAATATTTTATGCAAATGGGCTTGAATATCAATATCCCAACCGTTAGGGAATTGGACGTAATGAGTCTCAATTCATATGTGGAGAGAGATATTGATAATGATATGGAGGTTTTTTAGCTATGTTATCTTTAAAGGTACAGGAGTGCACTCTCTAGCAACTTCTTAGTGGAACTCCCACTTGTGTTCTGCACCCAAACTCATGGAACCACCATCAGTTGTTATCAACCCACTAACCCGAGGTGCATCCACCTCTCAGAGGTTGTTAACGAGCATAACCTCCAGTGGACTTATTAGCCCTATAAGGCATAGCCACTACTCAGTGATTATTAGTGAGCAAGCCTTTCGAGTTTCTTAGTTAGACTATCATTTGATCCCACTATGATTATTAGATAGAAAGCCTAACTATAACACAAAGGAGGGTTTTAAGACAATTTTTGGGCAAGTTGTCTTAACTTGAGACAAAATTAAACTTGTGTATTGTCTTAAATATTGTCAAGCGGGTGTCTCGAATTAAATTGTCTTAAAATATTGTCTCTATAAAGACAATATATAACACAAGCATTTTTTTCTCTCTAGATACAATTTCATTTTCGTATCTCTAGAGACAATAGTTGAGATTAAAGACATATTGTCTTTAAAGAGACAATGTCTTTGATCCTAAATATTGTCTCTCTAGAGACAATTTCATTTTTGTATCTCTAGAGACAATTTTTGAGATTAAAGACATATTGTCTTTAAAGAGACAATGTCTTTGATCCTAAATATTGTCTCTCTAGAGACAATAAAAAATTACATTAAAAAACAATATA
Organism: Pinus taeda; assembly: GCA_000404065.3. Classification (NCBI taxonomy): domain Eukaryota; kingdom Viridiplantae; phylum Streptophyta; class Pinopsida; order Pinales; family Pinaceae; genus Pinus; species Pinus taeda. Next base: position 5,958 of record APFE030148864.1, read on the forward strand.
ATATCACTTTTGTCTCTTTAGAGACAATATAAAATAATGAATCTAGAAAAATATCTCACCATTGAAATAAACCAATATTAAAAGTATTTAATTAAAAATAAATTGCAATATCATTGATTAATTCATATTAAGTCAGAGTGGAATCGAACCACTACCTCCTGCTTATAATTCAGACGCTCTTCCATTGAGCTAGCACCCTTTAAATAATTATGTGAGAGTTATGGTAGTCCTTGAAATTTTATATATAGGCATTGATTTAAAAAAAAATGATCGACACATAATTACGTAATCTTTGTAAAATCTAAAATCATGTAGCCCCTATTTTTAACTTGATAAAAATAACTCAATGGAGTTATCTCAATGTCACACCCATGTAGCATGACTCAAACAACAAGCTACTATTATAAATAATTTACAAACTATTTAATCTAGTCATACAGAAAAAAGTAACTAGAATTATCACAAGCCTTCAATATCTTGCCACAACTATTGAATGGTTTATGTTTAACATGTTTCCACTATTCATATATTCCATCAATATGAATTTTTTCAAGGAATTTTTCACATCAACTAAAGATAAAGTACAAAGAAATTGGCATAGCCATCCTCCACTAGCACTGTATCACATGAGTAAGTAGAATGTGATTTTGGAGCAGAAAGTGAATCCGAAGAGATCCATTGACAAAAACCAGAAACTAGAACCATTACCAATTAGACATTTTGATATACATATCAACTTATCAAATTAAAACTTAAACTGAGTAAAAGAATGGAAACAAAACAATGAAAAATTTTCATATATTTAAAACAAACTTGTTTGAGACACTCAAGTTTATTAGTTTCATAATTAGAAATATGAGTTTCATGCACAACCACAAAGTGTATATGATCCTAGTGAAATTGCACTCGAGTTTCTGCATGTGGTGGCAATCTGCCTGCTAGTAGCTATAAAAAGTTATTCCTAAGCCTTTCCTAGCCATCAGTTCTTCATATGCAAAGTTGTAGTGATAGACATCCTAGGATTTATTGCATTAGCCGTCACCAAGATAGAGACAACTAAAACAATTATGCACCCTATGCTTGGATTATTTCTATAGGATGTATCATGTAGAAAATCCCTGAGCATCCACTGCTTGTGATACAAACATGTTCAATGCATGAGAAATGGCAAGACCAATCACACACTTTTTATGTACTTTAAGCTTGCTCTTTACCTGTATCCCAAAGGCATTTTATTCAAATTTACATGCAAGTGCCTCCTAAAGGGGTTTGATTGCTAAAAATTCCACCAAATTTTGAGCCAGAACACTATCCACTTGAACATTGTAAATTTGAATTGTAGAGTCTTCCATGCCAATAGAAATTATGTTGTTTTCCTATGGATAGAAAGCAATAAAAGTTGCTAGTGGTGGTGGTGCCATGAAAGTTGTCATTATCTACAGAAAACCCAATGAAGCACCAAGTGATAAAACTATTTAAAGAGAATTTCCTCAAAATATGGTAAATAAATAGCTAGATACTTGTCATTCAACATTTAAAGCATTACCTTGAATGTCATAGTGAACAAAGAATATTTACCAGCAGTCATTGGCATGATGTATGAGTCATTTTTTTATAATGGGTTAGTATCACTTATGGCATTTATCATCAGTATGTCGTTGGAAGCTTGCCATAACTAAGGTGGAATACTAGTTGTTTCTTGTGAAAATGACTCCTTTTATTTGATATACCAAATGCATTCAGTAAAAACTTTAAAATTAATTTGTAAGATACTAATCAACTTGATCTCTCTCAATTAACTAGTGTAAGAACTTCATGCACACCTTTTTAAAGAGCACGAACTAAAAAAAAGATATCATATATTAAAAACAACATGACCTAAGCAAAGGATAACATAAGCACCTTTCCACTAGCATTGTGACCATTTTGCTGCCATTTCCAGAGCTTGTGCACAATGTTGGAAGCCAATTCCATAATGACAAATCCTGAATTAATATATATTAATCTCAAAATTTACAGTTCATGAAAGTATAAAGTGATTATAATAAAGAACTAAACATATACAAAGAAAGGCTCTTGTTGTAAGCTAGAAAAATGAAATGTACTAATTCTCACTTTATATCCAACCTCTGCAGGAAGGCATTGGGAATCAAAAGCTATGTGCCAAAGAATGCTCCAAAATCATACATGGCATGACACTTAAACTGAGAAGAAATAGAAACTTTATGTACCAAGCTAGAGGTTTTGAAATAACAGTGTGAACAATTCAACAAAATTAGGAGGTCGATGTCCTCAATGCTCATGTGCCCTAGATAGATTAAATTTTTTGATAAACTAATAGTTTATGACCATGAAGCACTCATATTTGTTCATACAAAAGAAAATATAAGGTCAAGACCCAGATAATATCCATCAAATGGGAACCTCTGAAGTGCATTGATTTGTAAGACATAACTACTCAACAACAATAGAAAAAGATATAAGACTGAATGAGTTGCATATTAAGAAATATTGAAAGGTACAGGCTCATATGCACTAACAAGGACAAGTACATATTTACGACCCTTACATCAAAATAAAATGGAAATAACCAATGAAACTTCACAATGATGCTTCTAACCATGTAATACAAATTACTTTTCAACATAAATGTGGCACATTATACAATATCACAAGTTTAATAATAAGCTCAGATTGATACAAGATATTTTCCCCCGGTAATCCATTATGAGTTATTCAACTTGGGATAATACACACCTTGTTTGCTGGTAGGTTATCTAAAAGTCTCAAGGACTTGAGCTGAGCTGTTCGATTATTTTGGTGGGCTTCCAACTCTTGTTTTTATCTACTGAATCTTCTGCCACTGTGAACTTATCTCCAACACTCCTAGAATCTACTCCATTTTGACAAACAAAAAAAATCAATCACTTTCAATTGTTTAGTTTACACATTTCCAACCATTATTGCTTTGAATATGTCCTTTTGTTGAAAATAAACTGGCATATTCATATTCAAAAGCACAAAAAATCATTTAAACTCTCCCTACCATGAAACTTCCACAACCTTCAATATACTTTGAAAGCATTAAGTAGTTGGCAATCAATGCATTATGAAAGATATTTATCCTTTTAGTTTAGAGATATCTGTAATATCCCTAGTTACCTCCCCTACTTACTATAAAAAAATGTAACAGGCTAAGTTAAGGACATAAGTTCCAAGGCTAGGGAGGATTGAGTGCTGAGGACATACTTTCAATTGTTTAGTTTACACATTTCCAACCATTCTTGCTCTGAATATGTCCTTTTGTTGAAAATAGACAGGCATATTCATATTCAAAAGCACAAAAAATCATTTAAACTCTCCCTACCATGAAACTTCCACAACCTTCAATATACTTTGAAAACGTTAAGTAGTTGGCAATCAATGCATTATGCAAGATATTTATCCTTTTAGTTTAGAGATATCTGTAATATCCCTAGTTACATCCCCTGCTTACTATAAAAAATGTAATAGGCTAAGTTAAGGACATAAGTTCAAAGGCTAGTGAGGATTGAGTGCTAAGGACATATTTTAATTAAGTGGCAGGAAAACCCAAAGATCACTTAGTGATTACAAGGTTAACTAAAACCCAAAAATCAAATCTAGAATAGAAGGATAGGTGGAATACTTTTAATTATTCTAGAGGATTTGGATCAAGCTTAACACTAATATGAGCAGAAAATTTGATCAGCTTAGGACAAAAGACAGGGGAGACACCAATCAGGGAGATCAGACCTTATATATGTTTTCTGGGGGATAATGGTTGAGGGATCTTAATAAAAGAAAGCAACACTCATAGGAAAGGAAAAAGGAGGTTTAAACTTTGTGGAGAACAACTCTTTGTCTAATAAACTCAAGAAAGCATGAATAGGAGAGGGATGAGCTCTAATTGTTTTTTTTCTTGGGATTCCTATTCCAATTAACAAAATAGTTTTGGTCCATGTAGCAGTCCTCTCAAGCCTCACAACTTGGCCCGAGAATGAGTGAGCACCAAGAATGATTATAGCGCAACCTGGTCTAAGGTTGGGAGGAAAAGTGTGGTCCTAAACTCATTTCTTGGTCTTGTTGCAAGATAAGTATCCATCACCATTACAGCGAGCAAGGAATCTCGTGTTTATATTCTCCCATTGAGTGATTCTAGAGATGATTAAAGAGTTTCGCTAATTTAATTTCCAAGATCCTTTGGGGGGGGTGCACTTCACTCAATCCTCGAGTCGAATTGTTTTTGGTTGTGTTTCCTCCACTCTTGTGGTCATATCTCCTCTATTGGTCACACATTATGTTTTTTCCATTTCCGAGTGTCTACACTTTGCCCATAGGTCACATACAAACTGTACTTCATGATCTAGTGTTGTCTGGGTGATTTCACTTTACCCATAGACCTTTCTCAACATTTTATGTCGTTGGGCATCTTCCTTCTATCCACAAACTATGGGTCAACTCTCTTACCTGCTCACTGCAAAGTGGTGATTTATTTTTTTGGTCGAATGTCTTAGCTCAACACTTTTGACTTAAATTGCTAAGCATTCCCTTCATCCTCTGTTTAATACATCTTGTGCTTTGTTCATCATTGGGTATTAATTTCATTGTTAGCTGGTGTAATAAGCCTTCTATTTGACCTATACGTCTCTCTTATTTTTACTGAGCAGTGGATCTATTTTATTGAATAGTATGACTAGTTACGCAAAAATGAGGACTTAATGTTGTGTCTCAATGTGAGATGCTTGATTAACCTCCACCTGGTTAACTCTCCTGCTTAGTGAGTTTGTTTACACTTGGTCGACCTATACCATGGAAAGATAACTTCTTTTGGTGAGATACATAATAATTTATGTGGTGAGATATGCAACTTACTTTTTTTTCTACATGCAAGTGAGAGAAAAATCTCATTTTTGAACCTTTGCTTTTGCATACTTACAAATTGTTGTTGACATTGAGGAATTAAATAATAATATTTTGAGCCAGTTTTTCCTTCACTATGTAACATCAGAACCACACCATAATTTAGGCACCCTGAATCTTGCGCATTTCTTTGTCACAATAAGAATCTTGAATGCTCTAATTAGCTTTGTCTGCATGACATTGTGCTAAACTGTAGACCTCACTTTTAACCTCAACTACCAAAAAATGTCATAGGGAAAACTACTGTGTTGGTATATTCTAAAGAGCCTAAGTGAAGGATGATATATCCTTCTAGGATATGGCACACTTTGTATCATCTAAATAAACAAGGAAATCAAAGAACTTAAAATAAATTTTCTTAGTTTCAAATCCTAGACATGATTGTTGTAGAAGTGATAACTAGGCTTTCTTGCATTAAAAATTTGATAAAGTTTCTTTTTTTAAATAAATTTTCAGTATTTTAGATTGATTCATATTGGTAAATGAATATAAGATTCAAAATTTCAAGTTTTTTATCCCTCACAATGCTTCATATCGAGGGTGAAGATGGATTGTTTTGGATTGAATCATATTGGTGAATGAATTTGAATGCATGTGATCAAGCTTCCTAGTCTATATCCAAGCTCTTCTAAGAAATCTAGGCTATTTCCTATTTTCTTGGGAGAACTCACAAAATCATAGTGGAAAAATCAAAATCTTTGAATGTGGTTGGCAACATTTGGACTTCAACAAGTATGTATGAAGTGGGTCATTGCTTCTATGCATGTGA
>APFE030148870.1:0-17786 GCA_000404065.3 Pinus taeda
TCTCTCAATGGGTAGATATGTCACATGCAAGGATGGAGATACTCCTGATAATTGAAGATGAATGAATTACGTGTGAACATTTTAGCGAGTTACCAAGCCTTATGTATTAAGCCGAAGTTTCTTTAGCATATACCACGATGCTCAGATCTAGTTAAAGAACATATCACATCGCAGATAAGATGAACTTAAAAAAAACATTCTCCAGAAAAGTATGACACAAAAATTGCTAATTCGATAGTGCGCTAGTAATAAACTATTATGATGGTTGTAGATTAGGGGGTAGTAAATCAAGTTGGTCACAAGAACATACAAATTTCTTATGGAGTTAAATTCAAGATAAATTGGGAGGATTCAATTGGAACACGACGAAGGGTAATCACAATAAAACGCAACAGATTAGACCCCTAGAAATACTTTAACCTCGTGGAGGAGGCAGACCTGGGTTATTAGAATCAAGATGAAAAATAAATATTACCCTGTGACATAAAGTTTAGACCAAAAGTAATTACGCTACAATAGACATTTTAGACCGAAAGTAACTACCGAACAACATATTATGCACTACCTAAATCTTAGTAGAAGACTAAAGATAAGTAAAACAAGGTCAAGTTACGATAATGGGGTTACTTTTGTTCTTAGAAAATAATATGATCAGCCACGACGCCGAATGAATAGGGGCCCTCAAGAAAACCTTTAAATCTTGTAATTATAGCGAACTCATAAGTCTTAAATTGCAAATAGCTAATGTGATACGATAACGTGATCTACCAACTAACACATAATAAGTGTAGAAATTGTGACGAGGTATATTGTTCTTTAATCGGTGCAAAGGAGAAAACAATTACATAAGTAATTAGAATTATATATATACAATAATTCAAAATTGGAGGAAGCAGGTGTAAAATAATGGTGCTCCCTTTTACTAAGATAATTCTACACATTGGCTAGAAGTTATTATATATAAACCATTTACAAAGACAGTTATGACCTACCATATTTTGATAAAACGCAAGAGGAAGTACACATCACGAAGTATTCGCAGTGAGTAAATTGTCCAAATTATTAAAAGTTAACAATTAAATCACTATAAATCGATAAGGATAAACAAAACCATGAATAATTGATGCCATTCTGGAACATATAACCACTCTAGGAAAAACAAAACCAACAAAATGTACTATTTAACTCTATACATAAATTACCTCCAAATAAATTCTTAAAAAACATAAAATATACAATGGCCAGAAACACAAAACAAATACACAAATATTTTCCTCTCTATCCCAAAATTTTGATTGCCAAATTGATTTGTAATTATATTCCTTTCAATGTTACAACACATATATATACATGTCCACACATTCATCAACACCAATCCATTAACCCTGGATTAGAACATAATTGTAGTTCTGTTGACCTGAACTAGAAAATACCATGCGCAGAAAACCATCACGCCCAAAACCATGTGTGAAATCCATGCACAAAACCAATAAGTCCGTCCACCTAATATAAGGTCTAAAAACCAAATTTCTAGGGGCGTGTGCAGCTAGTCATGGAAAGAATATAACACACACCCAATATAAAGGTAGATTTAAAACAAAAAGTAGTTGGAGTTTTTATCACTTTATTAGGCAAAAAATGCCTTTAAATTAATTATCATGGTCATTCCCAGAGTAAAACCTCATTGGAGAGTACTCAACAAATTTTTGAGTTTCCTTTCAATGCAATCATTACTCACTAACCTAGAAAAAAAAACCTTATGAAATAGAAGGAAACATCTTTTGTAGACTCGATAACTCCAACGACTACTTGATTTCCCCAAACAAAATGACAATCTAGCTTATTAACCAAGAAGATCCCTGAATGGGCAAGCATAGATCACCAAGCTTGAGAGGGGTAATGTAGCTTAGGAATTGTCAAAACCATTGGGTGTAGTCATCCAAGAGCTACGAAGGGCATAACAAGCATACTTGGAAAGGAAAAAAAAAAGAGAGGTCCAATTAGTTAAGGAAAAAAAATACGATAAATAAACCACGGCTAAAAGGAATAATTTAAAACCCTAGATGTTTAAAAATAGATAGTATTTACTTGAGTAAGTCGAGGGCTAGATTTATTTCCATTCCTATACACAGCGATAGGAGGGTGGTTAGAAAGGAAAAATATACTCAAAGATAATGCAACAAATGTTTGAGACCGAATCAAGGGCATGACCGATATTTTCCTTTAAAAATTCTCGCAGTGAGGAAAAAAACCACGAAGAATGCCAGAAGAACTCCCTCCACTATGCATTACCCAAATATCAACGAGGTGTCCCCCTCTGGTTAACCAAATGACCGAATAATATCAGGATTTGACTTTTTTTCTAGGAATCAAACCTGAAATAAAAATATATTTCCTCCTTGACAGGGGAACATGTAAGCAAATCCAAAACCTCAGCAGAGGAAGGATCTAGTGAAATTTTTCTTCAACCAATTCTTCCCCTTTGTCACCATATTCTTAAATTTGCAATAAAAGATATTATATTAATTAGACTATACCCGATGAGGATTGATAAGGATAAATAAGGAAAGGAAGAGAACAAAATAAACTTAGAGTGTCAAGTGTAGCTAACACGACTGCCTTATTTCACCATGAGGCTAAGTGCTTCCATGATTTCATCCAAGTGTTAGCAAGAGGAAGTGAAATGTGGCTAAGAGTTCATTGGAATACACCTCCAATAATGTTGTAGGCCAAATGAGAAGGAGAAACACATTTAGGAGAGATTAGGGTTCGAGAACCTCATTACATTGTTGGATCGATGAAAAATAATCCTCGTTGTCCACGTAGCCTGTTGGTACTCAAAGAATCCCCACATATGAATGAAATGAATATGTATTCACTAAGAACTAAAAAATCCTCCCACTCTAGGTGCTATGGATAATCTCCTATGCACCACAGGTGTATCATTGATCATTAATTATTTAATTTTCAATAAAAAAATAATGTATAAGGTCGGATATAGATAATTGTTCGTTGTAGTAAGGCAAGGCTTAAAAAAAAAGTGAATTATAACCATTTAATCGATCAAAAATCTCATAATATGATCCTAGCATGTGAGAGAAAATGATACATGAAATGAGAAAGTGTTAGGTGAAGAGTTTGAAGAAAGAAAACAAAAACAATAAAAGCAAAAGTAAGATAAAAACTACAAAATAATAAATGTTTCAATATTAGGTAAGACATATGAAACATGTACATGAATTATTATAATTCCACTTTCAATATTTGTAGATAGATGTTTTCAATAGTAAATATTGAAACTAAATTGACACAGACAAAGTAAAATTTTATAAGTTTTGAAACATTGATGTCATCACATAAAACAAAGCTAATAGCATAACGTGTTTGCAATTTCTAATGGAAAATGCTAACCATCACTGAATCACATACAACCTTTCAATTAACAATGATCAAGCAAGGTCATTCATCCCTACATGCAATAATAAATATATTGGAACTTTACAACTAAATGTGTAAATTTCTATATGAGGACAAGCCTCTAACTACTTTCTGCAAGAAAAAATGAGCACTAATAATAAATAGATAGACAAAGCCTCTTCGCAATAAAAAGATCAATTTCAGAGATCAAAATCAAAATTGTGTAACATGCATAGGGAGTTCAATAATATTATAAACTTTTCCACTTCTATCAAACACGCCCCTATAATGGGAAACATGGTTTTAAATACAAATTTAAAGGTAACTATTTGGAAGCAATCTAAAGCGTAACTGATTCAAATCTAAAATTAGAATTAGATGAAGTAATTTTGAATGGAACAACTATTCCTGGTGTCACCTTCGTAGTTTTGATGACTTGATTTTCTTCACCAAGCATGTAGGAGAAAATGAGTGAGCCCGACACATCCTCGCAGTTGGTGCTTGTGCATTAATTAGGGGTATTTCATTCCAATCATCTGGTTGTTACATCATTTATTTCATTGGTTGTGCGAGGTGGACAACGTGTGGCATGGAAGAGACCATCTTCCTAGTATTCTGTCATTTAAAGTGTCTCGTCAACTTAGTTATTTTTTCCCAATCCACTACAAACAACTAGCGAACATTATTATAGTTAGTAATTACCACTACTAGCCAAGACTTAATTTTTTATCGTGCATTCAAAATGATTTGTATGATTTTATTGATCTCGACGAGGATGGTAAAATATATACAAAGGTGGTTTACGAATATATATGAAGAGACTTCCTCGTTACCCTGCATAGCCAAACATCCCATATCTCGCTCTATGTTCTTCACTTGCTAGCACAAGTTGTGCAAACATATCTTCCAATTATAATTTGCCCAAAATGAAAGCATGCAAAAGCTACCTAGATAATTCCACTCGGTTCGGAAATAATTCATTTCTTCCAAGGCCTTGCCGAATTCTTCTTGCATTACTTTGATGGTTGTGTGTTTCTCTCTTAGCATATAGAGGGAAACAATTCAATCATCTCGAAAAGGCAGCTCTGCTTCTGAAAAGTTATCATCTTCCTAGGTATTGATGAGGCCAATGTGGGAATCCACATCCTTTAGTATTTCATCAAGGGTTGTGGCAATGCCTTTCTCCTCTAGGCTTACATTCTTCATTATGCCCTTCTCACAGTGTGAAAGGAGCTCTACATAGGCTTTGGTTGTGTTAGTTTTCTGCCATATCTCTCTACATATCTCAACCTTGGCGTACACAAATATTTTCCTTCCCAATACTGAAATTCGAAGTGCTTCCCAACGTGACTTTGTTCATTATACTTGTTCTTCAAGGAATCTTGAATTTGTTCGATTTCTCCATTCTTTCGTTCTACTAAATTGTCTTCCCTACATTCATCTCTTCCTTTCTCTACTTTCTCAAAGGTTAGCTCCTCCTCCACCTCATTTATAATAAGATGTAACAATTTACGATATTCAACATCCGATATTTCTATAGAACCAATAGCTTGATCAATCGAAGCCTCATATTCTGCCAATAGCTTAACATAATGTTCCTGTTTCTCTTTATATTTCCCTCTCAAAAGCTTTGTTCGCTTGAGAGAATCATGTTGTTATTCATCCTTGAGCCATAAGGCCACTTCCATCTCCTCTAGGCGGGCTTCAACCTCTTCCATCCTATGAAAATCCTGAATCAGAATGCGAGGATCATGATCAAGAATCTTAAGAATGGATTGAATGGTTGTGATCTCTTTCTCCTTTTCCACTAAAACCTTTTTGAGAGACGTTGTATCTTTTGGTTGCAATGATTCCTTCTAGCTCCTTTATATGATTATTTCTTATTAATTAACAGCATGTGTGCCACTTGTAGCTACTTAGACACCTTTTCGAACATCGCTTTCATTTTCCTATTCTTGAGAGTTGAATCGAGTAATCTTTTGGCCACAAATTCACCTACCTATCGATGCAAGTTGATGACATCCATATCTAACACTCTTTCAAAGTTGATAGCGAGTGAGGAGGTGCTAGTTCCCAACATCTGTTGGTTTTTTCCAATCTCAAGTTTGACTATTGTACGGTTAAAATGCTCATATCAAATTCAACATCAGAGCTAAACGAGGGACCATCCATAGGAATCATATCTTTAATTCTTGAGGTGTCAATTGATTTAGATTGTTTTGAGAATATGGCCAAGTCGGCACTAGTCTACACCAGAATCGAGGTGTAAAGGTATGCTTGATGTCAAGGTCCTCTATTCATGAGTCTTTGGGTTTTATCTCCTCTAAGGTCTATCATATTTCTTTGTCTAGTTGTTCAATTTCTTGCTTGACTACGTTAGTCTCCACATCACCTACCCTTGGCTTCACTTGGCATGACATCAAGGATAGAATTAAGGCCTCTCACTTTCTCTTAGACGCATGGGTAGCACACATAGAAAATATTGGGTCTCCATAGCCTTCAAGTAAATGGACTTGTGAATGGCTTGAACCAACGTATGTAGCGGTTTCTTTCATTTTTATAGATTTTGTTGAATATATAGAATGGACCACAAAAGTTATGACATTAGCCAACTTTTCTACTTTTAGCCTTTTTTCATGGACATAGTTGAGCATCCAACCTACTTCTTTAGAGTTGAAATGATTTCCATAGGATCATAGTGTTAGAGGTCATCCTTCAGAAATCTCAAAGACAACATCTCATTTTCCAACAATTATGTTTCTTTTTTATTCTTAATAATTAAAGGAAGTAGCATATGGATAACTAATCATTGACCCCTTTTTCTTGGAAACAAAATGCAATTGGCTTACAAGGATTTTTTGTCTTAGGAACTCATAACAAAATAATAAGGGTGATGCATACCTAGACAACTGAAAGGGTCAATTATCAAATCCATATAGGTGGATGACAGTGTGATCAAGAAATAAAAACCAGTTTCCATTATTTTATTCCTTTTTCAACCGCAAAGTTCTAATTTGTTCTACTCAGAATTTGTTTACATCGACTTCTGTTAACTTAAACCTCAAAGGGTATGAAAAGTAGTCAGTGTAATGTGAATATAAATGGGAAATGCTTTGGGTAGATATTACGTTAGAGCATTGAAAAACTTAAATGACTACATTTACACATGAAAATCAATGGAATGAATTTCTCTGCAATGAAACAATCGGAGATGGGACTACCACATTTTGCCTGACCATAGATTAGTCGAGTCAAGTATCTCTTCAGCTAATCACCCCCATGCCATATTCCAAGCATGAATGTGGGACTCATAGAATGCATAAAAAACACCAGTAAATGTGGATGCTACCAAATTTCTCTACCTAGACTGTGAGAAATTTGAGTGCCTCCTAGTCTCCCAGCCTTTACCTTGCATTCATAGCCCGATATAGGGATAACTAGGCCCTACATTGAGACATAATCTCCAAGCTTTACTGTGCATTCCATCCTAGAATCAATAGACCCAATAGAGATAAAATCCACCTCTCTTCTTTACCTTATATCCTGGAATTCACTAACAAATATTCCTAGGCCCATCACGGCACACAATCTAGATTTACCACAACCCGCAATCTAGTTCAGGGGTTACCAATCCAGTGGCTTCGTTCATCCTTAGTCTGGTTCAAGGATGACTATCACCATGTGTTTTTCAACTGGGATATCGACCCCACCTAGCCTCGAATCCAATCCAACAATCCAACATAAAACACATGAGAGAATCCATCTCATTAAATCTATTAGGAAATGGCAAGGTTAGACTAAAAATATTGTCACACCTAGAGCAACACATGTCATGGTAGAAAAGAAGCACATGAACTCCCATGCATGCCAAATCTAGAAATGAGAATAAACATGCAAGTTGATACTTGTAACGAAGCATGTTGTAGGTGCTTGATCCCGCCTTTCTATGCTTGATCCTTGTTTCCCCTTTCCTTCTTTATTACTCTTCGTCCAATTGCAAAGTGCTTCAAGAAAACTCTAAGTGTCCAAGAGTATGAGAGGGACAAAATAATGAGAGATCTCCAAAGCTAAATTCACAAGAATTTTTATGGATGAGGCCTCTATTTTGTTCATTTATCATTAGTTTCCTTCATTTTCCTCGTCACATGGGACTTGTGACATTTCACCTCCTTTTCCTCCTAATTCCCATTATTTTCATAAATAATTTTGCCAAAATTCATTTTTGTGCCTTAGCCATTGCCTTTTCTAATTTCCTTATCCACACACAACCAAATGAATAGACACTAGGGTATCTTGCCTAACATTCAGCTTCGAATAAGTGTCCCATTCTTCCATGGTTATTGTTTTTAACATTTATTACATGGAATTTCTCACCAGGGCTATTATAGATAAATCCCAAAAGCTAAATCTCACAAGAACCCCATTGAATACCTCCCCAAAATAGCCATGAATGTACATTAAAAAGTACACTCCATCTATTAACTTAACTCAATAGAGTTGTTTAGATGTTGGCGATTAAACATAGGGTTCTTGAATTTCTTGAATAATCCTTGGAATTGGAAATATATTGTTAAATTGGCAACTAGGGTCAAACTCCATGTAGGTCAGCTTATTTATGACAACTGATATTTTTACTAGATCCCTCTCGTCGAGAGGTGTAGGACTAATCTAAAGATAATTCGATTCCGATAAGTATTTATGGAGATATGAATTTATTTTGATTATGGATTTATTATCTAGCCGACCAGCAACTTATGTAGGTTCAAGAAGCCCAAACGTCATGTCTATTCAATCATCCACGCTTTTGGTATAAATAAGAGAGGATTTTGAGTCATTAGCTACACACACTTCATGTGATCTCCTCCTCACAACGTCTTGGGTTTTTGGTGAAGGAGAGAAACACAAGAAGATATGTTGGAATAAAGATGATGCCCTAACTACTGTAATACCCTAGCTACAATAAGTTGCAGGCTTATGAGGATGCATGCCGAGACCTTATATGCTGGACCTTAGTTAATGGAGACCATTTATACACAAAACATGATGGAGACTTACATGCTGTACATGAGAGGAACACATCACAATTTACAAATGGATTACACACTGTCATGAAAAAAATATACGCACAACTATGGAAACCCTATACACTGTGTAAGCAATGAATGCAATCAATGATAAATGTTGCTTGTGGAATGCATCATTGCAGTCAATGTGTGGATGTTAACGCTAGGTTCACGTAGTCACATATGATATACGCATGTCAACGTGTGGGTTATACGGTGTCATATTCACGCAGGTCAATGTGTGAATGTGATATACTGTATTCACGTAGTCATATATGAGACACAGTCAATGCGTGTATGTGATACGCTATTATGCGTTGTCATATTCACGTAGGTCAACGTGTGAATGTGATACACTATATTCACGCAGTCATATATGAGACACAATCAATGTGTGTATGTGATATGTTGTTATACATTGTCATATTCACGCAGCTAATGTGATGCCCTAATGATTGTTAAAGTGAGGTAGCCGCAGACCATACGTGAAGGAGCCACATACTCCTGCGTGTATCCTCGAATGAAGAAAGTCGGATGTATGTGATTTGGGCACATCTAGTCTTGATGGGCCAAGATCACAATAGCTATAAACATTGAACAATGATCTCGATTTTAGTTGGATAAAGAAGATCTTAGTGACATACAACAACCTTGAAGTATTAGATGATGTTTCTATATGCTGTAGTGTTCACCTCTGAAGAAGGTAATAGACAAGGATCATAATCTTAGAGTACAGTAAGATGTAGTTATGATATCAAGGTTTAAAGATCATCTTAGCCTCTAGGAACAGTCATGGTGTGTAATCACTCATCAAAGAAGAGATGAGATCATTAACATGAGTAGCATAATAAAGCATGATGTAGATCATGAGTAGCGTGATATATGAGCGGCATGATGCATGAAGCATGGGTAGCTTGATGATGTATGAGATCATGGACATAAAGGGTAGCATGAGATCATGGTCATGGGCAGTATGATGATAATCATGATTAGTGCAACATGGTGCAGTGGTGCAGCAGGTGGACTAGATGCAGGAATACAATAGGTGAAGCCATCACCTTGGAGAATCAGTTGAAGAAGAATGTCTTCAACTGATCTCATCATTATACGAAATGATCTATGTCAGATCTAGATAAGTCAAAGTGTTGACTTATGCTGTAATTGTACTATCTTTCTCTCTCCCTTTCTCTGCTGAACTTTGAAGAACATAAGAGAAGAATTGATCAAGGGTTTCCCCACACCTTGTGGGGTTTGTCCCTGGCTTGCGCCACGTCTTGTGTCCTTTTCTCTTGGCTTGTCTTCTGTGATTTATATTTATGTTTTATCTGTAGTTTACTTTATGCTGATGTGATTGCTCATATGGAAAAGAAATTAAATAAATTGCTCTAGCATAGAACATACCTAAAATTAACATGGAATTAGAGTTGAGGTGAAGACAATGCCGAAGCAAGAATGAAAGAGAAATCACCAAATATTGTTGGGACAAGACAAAAGGATCAATGGGTTCTTCACAATTCACTTAGGGTGAAGTCGAAGCAGAGCATATTATCAGAATGGCACAGGAGAACTTCTGATGGCATACCTAAAGATCACTTCATTAGGAAGTTCGGATCTAAGGGTAGAAGGAAAGGTAGACGTCTTGGTTATGAGTTGGGCCCTTATGCAAAGGAGTGTCTGAATGACAGAGATGCAAGTCATCAAAGACACGGACGACTCTTCAAGGAAGCAAGGAACCCAAGGTAAGAAGAATCAAATATTCTTTCTGATAAGATAGAGAAGTGTTATCTTGTATTGGCCCTCTCCTTCAAATTCTTTAGGAATCTAGCATATTGATTGTAGTGCTTCAAGGCACTTCATCGAATAGAAGGGTGCACTCTCTAATTTGGTAGAAATGGAAACAATTGTGGGATTACACTTGGAGCCGATGCCACCTATCGAGAAAAGGGAATGGAAGTCAAAGGTTTTATGGTGGCATTCGTCAATGGAAAGGTACATGTTTGAAAATTGAATTTTCGAAGATGTTTTTGAGTTCAGGGTTGTATCAAGTTGCAGGAAGTCCACTAGGGACCATGTTCATTGACACAATATAGAAGGTATGTGAGTGACATGGTGACAGAGATGCTTGAATTCAAAAAGAGCATGAAGGTACATGTTTGAGATGTACCAAAGGAAAATCTTACAAGGGGACCGTTCCCCCTCATGTAGCAAGTCCACAGGTTTGGAACAACCTGTGGAGTTTGAGATTCATGAACATAAATCTCATGTATACAAGTGGAAGAAAGCCCTCTATGGCTTGAAGAAAAAAACCCCGAGCGTAGTATGAGATGATTGATAACTGTATGATGAACCTAAGATTCACTAGGAGTGAAATCGATGCAAACCATTACCCAAAGGTTGTGGATGATAGAGCTCTCATACTGGCACCTCATAAGGATGACCTATTTCTGACAGGTGCAAACACTCTCATTTGCAAAAGTAAGAGGGAGTTGGATTCCGAAAGTGGAATGATAAACTGCAAGTGTGTGAATACCTCAAGGATATTAACTTTCGAAAGCTATATGGTAGTGATATCAGACCAGATTTGGGAAATGCCTCTACGTTTCATAAACTCAATCACGTTGATGTTCTTGGTGAACTTCCATCTAGACATATGATTTTCAGTTAGCATGGTGAGCTCATATTTGGTTGAGCCTCACTGGATTGGTGCGAAGAATCCTCTGAGATATCTTTGGGGCACAATCTCTCATAGATTGAGATACACTGCTGAAAATATGAAAAGTGCATGATTATGCGAATGCTAACTAGTAAAGCATTGTGGAGGATCACTAGAGCACTATAGAAATCGGTTGTTATAAGTACCGTTGAGACAGGATGCATAACTATGAGTATGACCTTGTATGAAGTTTACTGGTTGTGGAAACTCTTCAGTGAGTACACGTGATGAATACCACTGTGATTCTTTGTGACAACTAGAGGTGGGATTCGATTATTGAGGAATCCCATATTCAATGATTGCTCCAGCAGATAGACATCAAATATTGCCTTACGTTGGATATAGTAAGTCGAAGAGCAAGGAGGCTCCATTGCATTGAGATGATGTACAGGTCAGAGCCCCGGGGAAAGATCAAATTTGTGATTTTCCTGAACGAGTTAGAGTCGTCTAGAGACCTTTGTAAAAGGGTCCTGCATGTTGCATACATTGAGCTCTAGGAGCTCTGGGGGGTTTGTTGTTCTTACTGGAGCAACATATGAC
This sequence comes from Pinus taeda, assembly GCA_000404065.3. NCBI lineage: Eukaryota > Viridiplantae > Streptophyta > Pinopsida > Pinales > Pinaceae > Pinus > Pinus taeda. Next base: position 11,734 of record APFE030148870.1, read on the forward strand.
CACAGGGTGACTCACCCTCCCTTGGTGGTGTGCACTAGAACAAGATGATTTGCTCTCTTGTGGGACAAGATGATTCACTCTCTTGTGGAATAAGATGATTTTCTCTCCTGTGTAGAAGTATTGATGTGTTCTCTTGTGAGGCCTGGATTGATGTGTTCTCCATGGCGATTGTAGTAGGATTGATGTGTTCTCCTGTGAGGCCTAGATTGAGTGTTCTCCATGGCGATTGTAGCAGGATCGATGTGTTCTCCTGTGAGGCCTAGATTGATGTGTTCTCCTCTGAGGCCTAGATTGATGTGTTCTCCATGGTGATTGTAGCATGATTAATGTGTTCTCCTGTGACTGCTGGATTGATGTGTTCTCCATGGCAACTGTAGTACAATTGATGTGTTCTCCTATGAGGCCTAGATTGATGTGTTCTCCATGGTGATTGTAGTAGGATTGATGTGTTCTCCTGTGAGGATGGGATTGATTAAGTTCTCCTGTCGAGACATCCTACCCATGCAGTCTAGGACTCATGGGAAGTACCTCTCATCTGATTAATGAGCAGGGAAATGAAGTTAGGGACCATAGTATTACTGATGGATGCATTGTTGTACGTACCGTACTGCCTACGCTAGGATGACCTCCATTGATCTAGGATCAATGATATTGGTCTGGGACCAGTGGTAGTAGTTGTACCATATTATGACACTGACTTTAGGTTAGTTGAGATTGGTCTGGGACCAGTGGTACATACTCTGAGATTGACTTCATGTTAGTGCAGTACTAGTCTGGGACCAGTGACAGTGGTACATACTATGAAGCTGACTTCGAGTCGGTTGAGACTGGTCTAGGACCAGTGGTACACACTCTGAGACTGACTTCGAGTCAGTGGAGAATGGCATGAGACATTCTTGATCAATTCTTCTTCTTCATAGTTCAACAAAGCTAAGTTGAGCAGAGCAGAGCAGAGCTAGCAGAGACAACAGAGCTCAGCAGAGTACACCAGAGCTAGTAGAGCCAGTAGAGCTGAGCAGAGCAAAGTAGAGCCAGCAGAGCTGAGTAAAGTAGAGCAGAGATAAGCAGAGTTGGGCTGAGTAGTGTAGGGCACTAATGGCAGAGATAGTAGAGTCAGAATTATGGATCAATGGATGGAGTTCTCCCTAGTTGAGAGGGAGTGTTAAATTGGAAACTAGGGTGAAACTCCATGTGAGTCATCTTATTTATGGTAGATGATATTTTTATTGGATCCCTCTCGTTGAGAGGTGTACGATTGATCTAGATATCATCCAATTCCGATAAGTATTTATGGAGATATGAATTTATTTTGATTATGGATTTATTATCTAGCCAACCAGCAACTTATGTAGGCTCAAGAAGCCCAAGCATCATGTTTATTCAATCATCCACACTTTTAGTATAAATAAGAGAGGATTTGGAGTCATTAGCTACACACACTTCATGTGATCTCCTCCTCACCACGTCATGGGTTTTTGGTGAAGGAGATACACACAAGAAGATACATTGGACTAAAGATGATTCCCTAACCACTATGATGCCCTAACTATTGTAATACGAATGCTGCAATAAGTGGTAGGCTTATGAGGATGCACGCCGAGACCTTATATGTTAGACCTTAGTTAATGGAGACCATTTATATGCAGAACATGATGGAGACTTACATGTTGTACATGAGAGGAATGCAACACAGTTCACAAATGGATTCCATGCTCTCATGAAAACAATATACACACAGCTACGGAAACCTTATACACTGTGCAGGCAATGAATGCATCAATGCAGTGCAGTCAATGATAAACATTGCTCATGGAATGCATCATTGCAGTCAACGTGTGGATGTTAACGTTGGGTTCATGCAGTCACATATGATATATGCAAGTCAACACGTGGGTTATATGTTGTCATATTCACACAGGTCAACATGTGAGTGTGATACACTGTATTCACATAGTTATATATGAGACACAATCAATGATGTGATACATTGTTATACATTTTCATATTCACGCAGTTAATGTGATGCCCTAATCATTGTCAAAGTGAGGTAGCCGCAGACCATACGTGAAAGAGCCACAGACTCCTATGTGTATCCTCGAATGAAGAAAGCTAGATGTATGTGATTTGGGCACATCTAGTCTTGATGGGCTAAGATCACAACAACTATAAACGTCGAACAATGATCTTGTTTTCAGTTGGATAAAGAAGATCTCAATGACATATAGCAACCTTGAAGTATTAGATGATGTTTCTATATGTTGTAGTGTTCACCTTTGAAGAAGGTAAGAGAAAAGGATCATAATCTTACAGTGCAGTAAGATATGATCTCAAGGTTCAAAGATCATCTCAACCTCTAGGAACAGTCATGGTGTGTAATCAGTCATCAAAGCAGAGATGAGATCATTATCATGAGTAGCATAATAAAGCATTATGTAGATCATGGGCAGCATGATATATGAGCGGCATGATGCATGAAGCATGGGCAACTTGATGATATATGAGATCATGGACATAAAGGGTAGCATGAGATCATGGTCATGGGCAGTATGATGATAATCATGATTAGTACAACATGGTGCAGTGGTGCAGCAAGTGGACTAGATGTAGGACTATGATAGGTGAAGCCATCACCTTGGAGAATGAGTTGAAGTAGAATGCCTTCAACTAATCTCATCGTTATATGAAATGATCTATGTCAAATCTAGATAAGTCAAAGCGTTGAATTTTGTTGTAATTGTACTATCTCTCTCTCTCTCTTTCTCTGTTGAACTTTGAAGAACATAAAAGAAGAATTGATCAAGGGTTTCCCCACACCTTCTAGGGTTTGTCCCTGGCTTGTGCCATCTCTTGTGTCCACTTGTCTTGGCTTGTCTTTTGCGATTTATATTTATGTTCTATCTGCAGTTTACTCTATGCTGATGTGATTGCTCATATGGAAAAGAAATTAAATAAATTTCTCTAGCATAGAACATACCTAAAATTATCATATAGGTAGTGAACCAATCCAGCTAGTCTTGAAGAAACAAAGCCACACATTCATCCTTGTCACAAAAGAAGCCTTGAAATTAACTTGAAAGAGAATAGAATTCCATAATTAATTTCGTGAAAGTTTCCATGTTTACGGGATGGATGGGCCATAGTCATGAAAATTACAGATCAACAACAAAGAAATCTTTGACATTGGATAAGGAATAATCGATACTAGAGGATGAAAGATGGTAGGGTGATAATTAAAGGCTGAGTGTAACTTACATTAGTGTATAATCAATGTGAATTTTGTTTGTCATTAGAATTTTCTATATTTTTCATTTTATATGTTGTTTGAGTGTGAATTCATATTCAATACATGTTAAGGATTTTGCATTAGTTTATATGTGAACTAGAAAAATCACAACATCAAATACAATACTTAATCAAGCATAGATGTTTATGAATACGACACAATTATTTGACTTAGCAACTTCGATCCCATTAAAGCCTTTTTTTCCTAAATAAAATAAAATATTTATCTTATAGAGAATTTACAAGGGTGCACATCACATCATTGTAGATAATAGACAATATTTTATCTAGTTTAGTGTTCCAATACGATTGTTTGCATATATAACATTTTCCAAAAAAATAGCCAAATTCTCTTTGTTGTTTCTTCTAATTTGTAAATACTAAAAAAATAAAGGTTGTTACTTATAAATAAGGGTAGTTGTGTATGCCCATCATAATTCACCATGAATGCATCAGTATAGCAAGATTTTCAAATATGTGTTGCAATTACACAAAAGTAACTTGCTCTCTTTATTCTTCTCCAAAGACCCAAACAGATTGTAATAAGTTCCCTTTCATTAGAGATAGTGAGCAAATTATTAATCGAGTGATGGGGTTATAACCCATCAATTTATATCAATTCGAGGTTTGGGGTACCAACATTCATTGTAGATAGTGGTCTTGTATCTAGAGTGTGTAGAGTCACTACTACACGAAGGGCACTTTTAAGACCTTTTTCTAAGACAAAAGAAATCTTTTCTCTTAAAAAGTCAGTTTTTATTTTAGTTAATTTACATTAAAATTTAATATCAATTGAATTTTCTTAAATATAAAATTTAAGACAAAAACAATTTGAGACAAAAATATTTAAAGACAAAACTTTATAATTAAGGCAAAAAAATTTTAAGACGAAAACACTTTGAGATAAAAATATTTTAAGACATAACTTTGAATTTAAGACAAAAATAGTTTAAAACAAAAATATTTTAAGACAAACTTTATATTTAAGACAAAAATAGATTGAGACAAAAATATCTTAAGACAAACATTATATTTAAGACAAAAATAGTTTAATAAAAAATTATTTTAGGACAAAACTTTATATTTAAGAAAAAAGCAATTTGAGACAAAAATATTTTAAAACAAAACTTTATATTTAAGACAATTACTACTTAAAACGAAACCCATTTAAGACAATTAACAATTATGAAAAAAACGAATCAATTTAGGAATTGACTATGAGGATACCTTTTCTCATGTAGTAAGGTACTCATATATTAGATCAGTTCTTGCTCTGGCTAGGCAAATGGTGTGGAGGATCCACAGCATGGATGTAAAAACAACATTTCCTAATAGGGTTATTGAGGAGGAGGTGTACGTCAAGCAACCAGAATATGTTGAGACATTTGAATGAGAGTCTCATGTGGTTAGACTAAAGTGAGCATTGTATGGTTTCAAACAAGCACCCCATGCTTGGTACACTAGGATCGATAGTTATCTCACCGGTTTGGGCTTCACCAAAATTGATGCGGATGCAAACCTCAATCACATCTTTGTAGAAAGTAAATTTCCTATTATTGTCTTATATGTTGTTGATTTGATTTTAACTAATGATGAGCAGTTGATCATATCTTGCAAGGAGAACCTTCCAAGGTTATTTTAAATGCAAGCCATGGGTCTTATGCAGTACATCCTATGGTTGGAAATATGGGAACATGACATGGAATTGTTTGTCTCTCAAGGCAAGTATGCATATGAGATACTGCAGAGATTATGCATGGAGAGATGTAAACCCAGAAACACACTTCTAGCAAACAAATGGAGGAAGGAGGATGTCACCTCAAGTGAAGAAGTGGATGCTACAATTTATCAACAACTAGTGGGCTCACTCACGTATCTTGTAAATACATGACCATATATATGCTATGCAGTAAACGAGCTAAGCCAAGTTATAGTTAGGCCAACTGAATTATTTTGGAAGGCAGTTAACATGTTTTACAGTACCTCAGAGGCACTATCCAGTTTGGACTATGGTATAAATGGGCAGATGGAGTGAAGTTGTGTGGCTTCATAGATGCAAATTGGGTGTGAAGTCCATGAAACCAAAAGAGTACATCAGGTGGAATTTTTAGTTTTGGGTTTGTAGTTGTTTTTTTGTACAACTTTGCTATCATTTTGAAAAAAAACTTTATCAAGAGGGAAGTTTGAGTTCCACAAGTGTAGGATAGGGATGGTTGATAATCCCTTTCTTGCTGAGAGAGAGTGTTGAAAAATGGATAAATAAATTGTCAATTTGATTTTTTATTGATTAAATTGGTAAAATTTGAATTTCCACATCAATAGACAACTTGGATGGAGTTAACTTATGTGACATGGATTGTGTCACCCAGTTTACTCAGTAAATTTGAGTTGGAGGAGATAGAGTTTAGTTAAGCATGCGGGATTGCTAAGTTGTAGCAATCAAAGTTAGTTATCTCAAGTTTTTTTCAACTAAACTAGTTCCAATTATTGGAGGATCTAGTGGAAGGTTAGTTGTGCAGTGGGAATTCAGTGGTGAGACACATGTGGATGGCGACTGCAAAGTGAGTTTTCAATTGGTGAATCCAATAATAGATCTTGTTGATGATGGTGAAGCTTCCAATAAACAAGTGAATAACATGTGTGATTTAGTTGCTATGATTGTAGTTGATGATGACCTCTTTGCATCAGAGTTCGAGGCATTTATGTGTGATAATAGATTCAAAAGATGATATTATTGTTGGAAATAATACTGAGAGGGGGGGGGGGGGGAA
>APFE030148877.1:788-31261 GCA_000404065.3 Pinus taeda
AATAACTTCCCCATTTTCATTCAATTTGTTCTTAAAGATCCATTTTGTTCCTATGACATTCTTATCTTTTGGTCTAGGAACCAACTCCCAAGTGTTGTTCTTTTCGATTTGTTCAAGTTCTTCATCCATTGCCTTGACCCAACATTCATATTTGCAAGCTTCTCTTACATTTTGTAGTTTAGTTGAGGAGAGTAATGCCAAATAGCTTGACGCTTCTACAATTGTTCTTCTTGTTTGTATGCCAGCCTCCTTTTACCTTAAAATTTGTGATTTTGGATGATTCTTTTGAACATACCTAGAGGGAGTCTTTTCTTCGATCCTTATCTTTTCCTCTGGCTCCTCATGGGTTTCTTCTTCATAGTTTTCTTCTTCATCATCAGTCTGATTTTGAGGGTAGTCTTTATCCTCTTCGATGTTTTCATAATTTACTTGCCTAGGAATGTATCCTTTTTCATCAACCACTACATCAATGTTGTCAACAATTCTTCCAAGTCTTTTATTGTAACACTTATATGCTTTTTTGTTTGGAGAATAACCAAGGAGAATGCCTTCATCTGCTCTAGGTTCAAGTTTGCCAAGCTGTTCATCATTATTCTTAATATAGCATTTGCTTCCAAAAATTTTGAAATGCTTTATCGAAGGAGTCTCACCATACCAGAGCTCATGAGGAGTTTGAGTGTTGTTCACTCGGACATTTGTTTTGTTGATAATAACAACCGCAGCAAATGCAGCTTCACCCCAGAAGGTTGCGGGAGTTCCAAACTCATCAAGCATAACACGAGCCATTTGTTGAACGGTTTTGTTCATCCTTTCCACTACTCCATTTTGCTGAGGAGTTCTAGCTGTAGAGAATTCCCTTCTTATTCCATGTTCTTCATAGAAATCGAAAAATTTATTTGAGGTAAACTCCCCACCTCTGTCAGACCTGAGGCACTTAATTTTGTGATCTGATTCGTTTTCAACCAAGGCTTTGAAAGATTTGAATTTTTCGAATGCTTCGTCTTTGTGCTTATAAGTCCTAACCAAACCACCCTGGAGAAGTCGTCAATGAATAATATAAAGTATTCTTCCCCGAGGTGAACTTGCCTAAATGGTCCAATACATCTTATGACTAGCTCAAGAGGCTTGCTAGCTGAACCTTCCTTCTCAGGGAAGTAGTTCTGTTTGTTACCAAACTAACAGTGATTGGTATATAGTGCTTGCCAGGATTTGATATCTGAAAGACCACGGAACTGCCTGGTATTGCATGCTTTCCTTATTTGTGAAAAGCTTAGATGCCCTAACCTCCGTGCCATAAACCAGTGTCAATCATCCTTGCTCAAAATAGCATTGTGTTGTCCTTCTTCAAATATGTATAAATTATTTGGAGTTCTTCTACTTTGATAATTGTTTTTCCTGATCAAGACACGAACACTACATCCATTTTGATCGAAATATTACCTCGGTTCTTGATCAACATTTACTGACACTCAATAGATTATGCTTCAAGCCATCAACATATAAAACGTTTCCAGCTTTGACCTTTTCTTTCAACTGAGCAGTGCCTTTTCCTTTTATGGCTGCAGGGGTATCATTTCCAAAAAAAACTTTCTTTCCCTTTTCTAAAGCAATATATGATTCAAGTTTTTCTTTATCACCTGTCATATGCTTCGAACATCCATCGTCGATGTACCATAGATTTTCCTGTCCTTCTGCATAAAAAGCTATCCCACATCTTTCTAGTTGTGGTTCCTTTATTCTCCATGTCCTGGTGCTTGAGGTTTGTTCGTTTGTCTGCCGAAACCTGCTCCTGCATTCAGAATCTTCATGACCGAAGTTATTACAAATAGAACATTCAATTTCATTTTCAAGTGCCGAAAAGTTGTTATAGGTCCTTTTCGTAATCCCAGTCATACTTCTTTGTTTTTGAACTTCTCTAGTCATGATTGTCTTATAGGCAACACATTGAGCTGCTTTGTGACCAAAGTTATGGCAAGAGAAACATTCGCCATTGAAGAAACTTCTACGATTATCAAATCTACCAGCCAAATGATTGTAGTTTCGATTGTCATCCATTCTTGAAGCAAATTGAGAAGTTTTTACCTGTGGCTGGTTGTAGCTTTTGTTCACCCTTAAGATGGATTGCCCCTGATTTACCTGGTAGTCTTTCTTTGTTCTTGATGTAGTTTGTCCCTGCTTTACCTGGTGATCTCCATTGGGCTTTTGCTCATTCCTCCTTGCTGCATCAAGATAACTCTTTGAGGTGGATGCTTTAGATGTTTCTCCATTATAACCCAGACCTGTCTTGATTAGTGGAGAACGTTGTATATTGATAATCTCATCCAGAGTTTCAGATCCTTTAACAAATTTAAGATTAAGAGCCTTTGTTTTCTCAATTTCTTTCCTAAGGCCAACAATTTCACATTCTAACTTCTCAAGAAAATTTTCTTTTTCATCAAGTTGAGATTGCAGAGTATCAATGATCACATTCTTTTCTTCTAAACATGTCTTTAGTCTAGAAATCTCTTCATAAAAGCTATCCATATCTATAGCATCCATGTAATCATCATCTTCAAAAGCCATTAAAAGTTTATAGTCATTACCTCGTTCATCTTCATCACTATTTGATAGTCCATCACTGTCTTCATGAGTGTAATAGCTTTTCTTATTTGCATTCGGTTTCTTGTTCCATCTAACAGGTTCCTTTCCCTTGTCGATCTTATCCTTATGAGCACATTTGGCAGCATAGTGACCTACTCTTCCACAAGCAAAGCATTTGAAAGGCAACTTACCTCTGAATCTTCCAGTTCCCCGTTGAAGATTTCTGACAAAATTTGATTCTTCTTCTACTTCTGACACGAGTCCTGACTCATAGTACTCTCCTTTGCCTGAAGCCTTGAAGGCAGCTTCTCTCCTGTCTGATGGACCTCCTTTCCTCATTTCATAAGCAGTTAGAATTCCTGCAGCTATGACATTTGTAGATTCTCCTTTTCTTCTATAGCAGAAACTTTAGATTCAAACCTAGGGGACAAAGATCTTAGAACTTTTTCAACCACAACAGCCTATTTTATTTCTTCACCCAAATTTTTCATACAATTAACAATCTCATCTACACAAAGAAAATAGTTAGCCACACTTTCATCATTATACATCTTGAGATTTTCATACTGAATCCTGAGAGTTTGAAGTTTTGCTCATTTTACCTGATCATCTCCTTCATAGCTCAGAACAATCTTGTCCCATATCTCTTTTGCGGATTTAAACTGCATTACCTTGACAGATTATGATTGAGATAGGCATCCTAATAGAGTATTGACCGCCTTTGCATTTGTTTCATATTTCTTCTTCTCAGCCGGATCTGTAGGAGTTGCTGATGGAAAAGTATACCCTGTATATATGATATCCCAAACTTCTGTACTAAGAGATTGAAGATAGACAATAACTCTTACCTTCCAATAAACGAAGTTTGTCCCATCAAAAATCGGTGGCCTGATTGATGCTTCCCTCTTTTGAAGAACCTACTCTGATACCAATTGTTGGAAATAATACTGAGAGGGGGGGGGGGGGGAACCAATATTATCAAATTCTTTTTCTATATACCTTCCAGATTTATACTTTAATTTATTCTTCAGATATTGATCATTAATTTGTATGTCAGTGCCATATAATAATGAGCAAGAACAAGAAAAATAGATAGGCACACTAAAGAACACCAGATATAAGGTGGAAATCCAATGTGGGTGAAAATCACCTGCTGCAATATGTCTCTATCTTCTTTCAATTAGAAACTTCTTGTACAAGGACTTTGTACTGGTGCAGTCCTTTACCAGTACATAGGCTGCAACCTGTAGAGAGCTACAACTCTCTCTCGTTTTCCAGTCTCTCCTGGAAGGGAGCTACAACCCCCTTATCTCTTTTACTTCTTTAAGGACCACGTTTCATGAATTTTCAAACTGGATCCATGGACACCAAATAATCAACAAGTACATATGAATCAACCAAATCTCCTTATACAATCAACCAATGAATCACCCAACTCTTCAGAATGCTGGAAACAGAAAAGTAATACCAGAAATCTAAACCCAGAACTCTGCAGCAATAGATAAAAGACAGCTAACAAAAGTTTCAAGATAAGTCTGCAACTTCACTAAGAGGGGCCTGCGAATATCCGCACTGGTCGGTCTTCTACTCTGTGTATCTCTGCACCACTCGTTCTTCTGTCCTGCGTACTTCTGCTCAAATCTGCACCTGCACTGTCTGCCTGACAGCGTACCTCCGCACTGTGTCTTCTTCTGCGTTGCGTACCTCGCACTGCGCATTCTGCTTCGCTGCGTACCCCAGCACTGCGCCTTCTTCTTCGCTGCGTACCTCGCACTGCGCCTTCTTCTGCGCTGCGTACCCCCGCACTGCGATTTCTCCTGCGCTGCGTACCCCCACACTCACGTCGTGTATCGCCTGCGAACTTCTGATTAGGGCCAAATTAACAGTCCTCCAATGTGCCACAGTCAGTCAGATCCACAGATCTGTTCATGTGCTTGACAGATCACGACTTATCAATAGATTCGCCTTAAGTTTTCTCATTGATTTAGATCTAGCTTTTAAAACCAATCACCCAAAATTTCAGATCTTAAGATATTCAAATTTCACAAGTGTCTAGCCAAGAGATCTCATTTCCTTTTTATAGGCAAGCCTTTACTCAAACCATGGTCCAAAACCATAGGTATTCAATACTAGGAACCCAATACCTTGGATCAATACTTTTATATGCAAAACCACAAACCAAAACCATAGGATCAAACATGTCAGGCTAAATACCATGGACCATACATGAAGATTCCCACGTGCACGCGCTTTTATGCATTGGAGAGAGTGAACTGAGGTCCGCACCTTCTGAACGGAGCACCTGCGAGTATGTCCGCACTTCTTGGTCGGAGTACCTGCGGGTCCGCAGCTTCTCTTAGGATCACCTGCGGGTATATTATTTTCTATGATTTTGAGAGCCTGAACAGAGATCAACCACTTGAGTGAGTTTCTATCAACTACAACACCTGTACCATAGTGCCAAACCGGAATCATAATGCCAACACCTCCCACTTTCGCTTTTCGTAGGAATCCTTTGATCATTCAGTACAAATCAGCCTTGATGATGTCCCAGCAGATTCTATAGAAGTGTATTGAGAATCCATCAGGTCTTGGGGCTTTGTCTGGTTCCATCTTCCATATTACATTGCTAATTTCTTCTTCAGTGAATGGCTTCAGGAGAGTTGTATTGTCCTCCTCGTTAACCATCCTTGGAACATGCTTGAGGAAGTCATGAGCTTCCTCATCATCCTCCCTTCTTCTTTGAACACCTGCTGAAAATGAGAGGTTGCCGCCTCTTTTATCAGAGTTGCGGCTTTGAGAACAATCCCATATGGCAAGGTGATTTCAGAAATGTGGTTTTTAGAGAGACGGGTTTGAATTTTCTTGTGGAAGAAGGCCGTATTTTTGTCTCCAGACACAAGCCAGAGATTGCGTGACTTGAGCCTCGAGTATTCATCCTCCTCTCTAAATGTCTAGAGGGTGCTGATTTGGTGTTCTTACTCACTATGAATTTCTGCTCTGGTTATGTCTTGAATCTCCAGACCCATTTGGAGATCCAACAGTTGCTTTGTGCTCTGTTTTTGTTGGGTAGTGGGAGAATCTGAGGGCTTTTTTATCCATTGCTTCAGGGCTGCTTTGGTGGCTTTTATCTTTTGCTCCCAAACATAGCTGGGTGATCCAAGAACATGGATGGACCATGCCTTATTCACTGTGTCCAAAAACCCTTCTCTGTTTGCCCATAGAGGACTGAATCGAAAGGGGATTGGCCCCATGTTTTCTTCTTCTTCTAGCAGAAGGAGGATGGGTTTATGGTCTAAGTTCCACTTTGGCAGAATTTTTGTGGAGATGATCATCTTCTCGGAGAGGAAGGAACCCTGAAGAAGGAATCTATCCAGCCTGGCTGATATGTTCTCCTCCCCTATTATGTTATTTGTCCATGTGTATAGCCCTTTTTTTGGCTTGAAATCCAATAAATCCCATTGTTGAATCAAGTTTTCCACTAAGGGAAGAAAGCGATCCCTAGTGTTGGGTCCTCCTCTTTTTTCCTTTGGGTCTAGGATTAGATTGAAGTCTCCGACAATAATCATATTGCTGAGGGAGTATGCTTCTAAAAAATCAGTTAGAGTTTGCCAGCATTGTTTCTTTTATGTATAGAGGATAGGTACATAGAGATTAAAGAGAGCCAAAGTTTATCTTACTTGTTAGGTGTCGGAGTTCGGTGTAGATCCAGTGTTGCGTCTGAAAGGAGCTCTCAAGCTGAAATTTGTCAGCCTCCCAAAGAGTGGCTAACCCGCCGCATGTACCTCTAGCACTTACTGCTTTCCCAACTTTTGTTTTCCATTTTACTTCACTAAGTTCCAGAAGGGCTTCGCCTTATATTTTAGTCTCTTAGAGCATGAGGATCTTGGGAAGTTCTAATTTTAATAGACTCTTGACTGCTTCAGCTTTTGATGGGTTCCCCAGTACTTTGCAGTTCCAAGAGACTAATCACATTATTCACTGGTAGGGGTTGGGGCAGCACCTCCCTTGGGAGGCCTAGTTCTAGTATTTCTGTCAATAGACATCGCTATAGTGGCCTGGCTGCCTTGCATTTTTTGTCTCTCTTCTTCTTCTTCTCTAGCCTCTCTATGAGATTTCCTCTCCACTCTTTTCAAGGGCCTCTCAATTGTTTCATCTTTCGAGTATCCTAATATCACTGGGGTCTTCTTTCTTGTTATATCTACATAGGTTGGGGAGCTAGAGGCACCTTTTGGGGATGCAATTTGGAGAGGGACTAATTCCTCTTGCCTTTTGTTTTCTTCCATGTTGTTAGTTTGTTGTTCAACCTCTTTATATACTGGATCTCAGAGTTTTTCTAGTGTGCTGAGTATTTCAAAGGGATTTGTAGATATGTCTGCTCTTGGTGGGACTGAGCTACCTTTTGCTTGGACTTCGGGCGCTGGGGGGGGGGGGGGGGAACCCTCCGAGTGGACAAGGCTTTCCCTTTGTTCTTGTTGCTTTGCTTAATTGTTCCTGATTTATGAACTCGAGTCCATTGATCTCCTTTCTCCTTCTCAACTCCCTCCTTTGATTTCTTTTTACAATGCTTGGTGAAATGCTCAGAGCCATGGCAGTGTCGGCATTTAAATGGGAGTTGCTCATAGTCTAGCACTTGTATGTGTGTCTAGTCATCCACTGTCAATTTTATGGCTTCAGGGAGACCTTCCTCCAGGTCTACTTCTACACAAATTCTCGCACAGGAGTACTGATCTTTTCTTTCTGCTCGATCGATGTATTTGTCTAGCTTTTTTCCTATTGTTTCTAAGGATTAAAGGTTCCAAGAGTGCAGAGGAAGATGAGGTAGTCACGCCCAGACCAGAATAACCGAGGGCACGTCCTGAGTCGGATTGAAGTCTAGTGTTATTGATTTAGATAGAGACCCTGAGGCCCCATGAAATACGGATTGTTTCTGAATATGAAGTTCCTGTCTTCTGTTGCTTCAAAAACAAATACAAAGAAGCCTTTGTTGACGAAATGGCTTTTTATTCCTTCCTTGACCAGAGGTCTCCAGTTCCTTTGCACCCAGGCTTCTACAACTTTGGGCGAGGGCCATAAGCCTGTGAACTGTCCAATAAGCCCTCGTTCTGCTAGGTTTAATGCCGCTTTGCAGGGTTCTTCAATTGGCAGAGCAACTGTGGGGATGGATTCCAATTTTTTTAACAAACTTTTGCTGCCGTTTATTGCATGCCGCAACCAGATCCCAGAATGCATCTAGCTCAGGTGGTAAGGGTGGATCCTTTTCACGGCCCCCTCCTAGGGCCATGGCTCTCGTGTTGCATGCAATCCTGTGGTTGGCTATGTCTCCTCACGTGCTCCCCGAGCTTCCTTCTACTGCCCTCAGAGGCTGCACCAAGCTCCTGCTATCTGGTTCCTCGTGCGCAGGCTACACCAGTTCAATCTCATAATAAAAAATGTTATTTTTATTAAGTTATAAATATACACATAATATTTGTCAAGTCCCACTGGTACAACCAGTTGAGGATGGGCCTCATCAGCAAGTCGACCCAAGATCAAACCTCACAGGGGGTGGTTATGCCATGTGCTAGGGGGAAGAGACATGCTAAAAAACATAGTCAGCTAAAGGGCTGGTGTGGCCCAGGCCGGGTGCGATCCCCGGGTGACTTTGACTGCTTAGATGCCCCTAGGTCACGACTCCTTAAGCCACAGGTCAAGCTTGGAGGATCACAGACAACTTGACAAAATAAAATAAAAATATACACACTAATATTTATAATTAAAAATTAAAAAATCTAATTATTTTAATATAGACATAGTTATAAATGTAATTAAATACTCCCTACCTCTTAATACTATTGTTAATTATAGGTGTAGTTAACTTATAGAAGAAATAACCTTTTTCACCACAACCAAACAATACAATTTCAAGTAAGAATGTGGTTTTTTGTTACTTAAAATACATTTTTGAATGCATAAATGGATTCAACACCATGAAAAACCTTCTCTTTTTGTAAGTTCCGCAACATTGAGGCTACATGATCATCATGTTCAAGAATAACACTTGAATAGAGTGGGGAATTGAATCAATGACTTAACATCTAGGGGTGCCTTAACAATGCACCCAATCACTGTCTATCCAAGATCCTGTGGACAACACCCTGAAAAACCCTTGGGGCACTTGAATTCTACAGATTAAGCAACTTAAATTCAATTTTTTAAAATCTTTGTCGGATCTTGGTTAAAATTAACTAGAAAAAATGTCATGAAAAAGGCCATTTCAGCTATAAGTTAGACTATGCCTTAATTACATACATCAAATATATTTTTAAGGTGTCTAACTAATTGATGAAATGACTTTTCTTAGCTGGAATGCTTGGAGATTTAACTCCTACTTGTCATGTGCATATTGTTTGATGTTCTTCATCATTAAATGTAATTGTTGTGCGATTGTTAATTAGTTGGATCTGAGAGATTTAATCCAATTAATATAGCTCATACTTTGGTGTTTGTTTGAGATATTTTCTCAACTAGTTGATTGTATGGTTAAGATAGAATTTCTATCTTGAACCGATACTTGTTGTATTTATATGTGATATTTAATATAATACAATTAAGTTTTGGCGTGCAATTGGTTTTTTCAAATTGGTATAAGATCCAGTGGTTCTGTGGGTAACTCCTTTAAGGGAGGGTCGGATATATTTAGATATAGATTGAATTTGTAGAGTTAATTCATGTGAGTTTTGTCTTTAGCGAGAAAGTATTGTGGTGTGTGTTTCCCAAACCCTTCGAGGAAAGACCAGACTGGTGTCGCGCCCTGTGTGTATCATAATGTTTATACATTTTTTTGTAGAATGTCTAAATCAAGATATTCCGTGGCTACGTGGAAGAGTGAACCAGTCGACTGGTAAGAGTTGTGTACATTGTGTGAAGCACTGCATGTGGTGGAGGAAGCCGACTCATATCAAAGCATGTACTGCGAGCTTCTATGTGATCTTTCACAGAACCACGAGGTGCTCAGAGTGGGAGTCATGTTTGTGATCTGTCCCGCTACAACCGTGCTCTGGATTCCTTAAAGGTGAATCCAGAAGTTTTGTTGGACAAGAGCTCTTTGCTTGGATGTGGAGTGCCTGTAGGATTAGGGGTACTAAGATTGAGAATTAAAGTATTTTGACTTGTATTCTCTTGATCAAAATCATGTGTGTGGCAACACCACAATGTCTTTTGGATCTATTATTATAGGAAAAAAATTCACGAGCGCTATTTGGAGTGGTACAAAGGTGAAGCCCAATGATTTGAATGCGATCTTTGGATTAGGCACCATTTTGCTTAACCGCTGTAAAAGAAAAACCATATGTTACAAGGTGTCCTCATCAATAGCATAAGATATATGAAGATCCTGCAATTGCATGTGGAGATTCTTAGTCATCAGTTTAAGCATCGCGAAGAGAAGTCCAACCATGCCAGGAGACAGAAATAGGAGAAAAGCATCTTGGTTTGAACCCTGGTTAACCATTTAAAGAAGCCATGGAAGATGCCTTGCAGGCTCACATGTTTCGAGGGTATCTCATTGGTGTCTACGTCTGTCTCTTCACAACAAGTAAATACAACACAATTCAAATGCAATAATATGTATTTCTTCCCAATCTAATATTCAACCGAACTCAGTGCAAATGAGGATCGCTGTTGGGATGACCCACTCAAAAGAATTCGAGTGGGAAATTATTGCTGGATGACTGCCATCTGATTGGATTAAAGAGTGGTTTTGCTACAAAGGTGGATGATAGGCCAAATGAGAAGAGCATGAGCTCATAACAACACTAGTAAGATTACATAGATGTTCTATTCTACATGATGCCATTGTTAGTGTGTTTTGAAAGGGAGCAACAATATTGGTTAGTAATAGGTTTTCTATAAATTATTAGAAGTTAGAAGTTTGTTTGTAAAAATTAAGCGACGATGAATTTCAAATCGGATAAGGAGGTCATTTTATAAAACTGGCTCTAGATACATTCTGTATCTAGATGATTTTTCTAGATAACTGATGAGTACAACAGTTGGTGCTTATGTATCTCGGTGGATGGGAGTTCGCCCATAGAATGACTAGTAGCTTAGTTAGTGCAAACAGGGGATTAATTGTCTCTGAAGAAACTATTTTAAGAGATCGAGTGGTGTAAATTTGAGTATGGATTGTTGTCCAGATAGTTTGGCAGTTATGGATCTATTTATGTGTGATGTTTAATAGAATATAATTAAGTTTTGGTGTGTAATTGGTTTTTTCAAATAGAATCAGGTAATACAATTTCAAATAAGGTTGTGATTTCTTTGTGTTTAAAATGCATTTTTGAATTCATAAATAGCATCAATACCCTGAAAGCTCTAAAGCGCACAAATTTTATAGATTAAATAACTTAAATATATGATTCTTAAAAATCTCTACCGAAAAACTTTACTGATTAAATAACTTGAACTTATGATTCTTAAAAATCTCTGCTAAATTTTGAATAAAATTAAGATGGAAAAATATTTAAAAAAAATCATTTCATCTATAAATTAAACTAAGAGCTCGTCTTCCTCGGACGTAAGGAAACAGGTTAACGGCCCAAGACCCAGAGGCATCTGGCAGGAGTGAAAGCCTGCTCCCTTACGGACTACCAGCGGGTTATTACAGGTGGCGTGGTTTTCCTTGATAACGGTGATGAGTCAAATCCAACATTCGCGGATAGCAGCTAGAGATGGCTGTCCTCACTGTTGGTTTGACACCTGAGTTTGATAGGTTTTGTCACCTTCGGAAAAAATAAATAAATAAAAATTAAACTACATACATTTTTAACAATAAATTATAATAAACATTCATCTATAAATTAACATACATATATTTTTAATAATAAATTATAATAAATACAAATTTATACCACCAAAGCACTAAAATCTGATACATGTTTTCAATATGAACACACCTATTAGATGTAATTAAATGCTACCTAGGTAAATAGTTAATGCTTATACAAATAAAGAATATGTCTAACACTGAACTATAATAATTAATGCAGATATATCCGAAGGACATCGAAGTTCACATGTTTTCGACCCATTCGATGTAATTAAATGCTACCTATGTACACGTAAATAAAGAATATGTCTAACACTGAACTATAATTAATGCAGATATATCCTAAGGACATCGAAGTTTCTAGCAGTGAACTATAATAAATACAAAGATATCGTAAGTACATCAACTCTGAGAACAATAAATACATTTCCAACAATGGACCATTTCTTAAAGATCACTTTTGGGATGATTCGTAGATCTTTTCGTACAGCAATGATGGTAAGTAATAAGTTTGTTCAGGGTAATTTTGAATATTAAAAGTAATAAGGTTAGGTATTAAGTGAATAAATATAATAATAAAGTTGATTATTAAGTTAATATTTTTTTTGTACGCTGGGGATTCTCCGATTTACATGTCTATTAAGTATCCCTCAACAGGGAAGGGTAGCCCAAGATTTGATCCTAAGACTTTCGATTTGGTGAGACCAAGATTTGATCCTAAGACTTTCGATTTGGTGAGACTTCATTTCCACGCCCATTGCCGCTTGAGCTACTTCATGTGGACATTATTAAGTTAATAAATTTGAAATTAAAATGAATTTATGAATAATTAAAAATTAAAATTTTAAAAAAATTATTTTTATTAAAAAATCCTATTTTGAATTTTTATTTATTTAATATATATATATATTTTAAATTAAAATAATTTAGATTTATTTTTATTTTTGGATTTATAAAGCATTTTAAGATTTAATTTCTAATTTTGAGTTATTAGATTTCACAATTAATCATATAGTAGAGATTTTCACGGTAACAATATAATATGTATGATATATTTAACATTTCTGATGGTGACTCCATCCATCATCAAGGACCATCCATCATCTAAAAATTCTACAATTAATCATATTGTAGAGATTTCCCCAGTAACAATATAATATGTGTGATCTATCCAAGATTTTTGATGATGACTCCAGAGATTTACCCGATAACAATATAATATATGTGATCTATCCAAAGTTTTTGATAGTGACTCTATCCATCATCCAAAAATTCCACAATTAATCATATAGTAAAAATTTCCAATAACAATATAATAATATAATGTGTGGTTTATCTAAAATTTTTGATAACAACTCCATCCTCCATCATCATCTAAAATCTTTACAGATGATTTTATTTTATTTTTATAAATTTAACTAATTTCAATTCCTTACAAATTATTATATTTTATTTTTATAAATTTAACTAATTCCAAATCTTTACGGATTATTTTATTTTATTTTTATAAAATTTAACTAATTCCAAATCGAAATGAAATTAGATGTTGACCATCAAAATTATCAATGCTAAACTTCCATAATAATTCACACAACAATTCTGCGTTTGTCCACTCTGAGCAGAGCTGTGATTTTATAGCATTGAAGGAGGCCGCTGCGAAAGAAAGGAGGTAAGGTAATGGAGATAACTCACAGAATCATAGAGACAAATGGCATCAAAATGCACATTGCTGAGCAAGGATCAGGTAAGTATATATCTAATTCGTTTATTGATATCACATGATCGGATTATTATTATACTGTTTGCAGACATGGTTTGTTCATTGTAGCTCCTCGCATTCTAGGAAGTCCGGAAGACCATGTAGGTCTATGTCTACGAATTCTGATGCAAATAAACTGTATCCATGGTGAACAGGGCCGGTTGTACTGCTGATACATGGCTTCCCCGAGTTGTGGTATTCGTGGCGCCATCAGATTCCTGTGCTTGCAGAGGCAGGATACCATGCAGTGGCCCCAGACATGCGAGGGTATGGAGGCACAGATGCCCCTCTTGGTGCGCAAAATTACACTGTTTTTCATATTGTTGGGGACTTGATTGGCCTGCTTGATGGCCTTGGCGTCGAAAAGGTATGTCTCGCATGATCACTAAAATTTCAAGCATCTGTTAGTTTGCATTATGATGGACGAAAATTGTAGGTTACATGATTCTTTGTTTCTGCACAAGATGCTTCAGATTATATAACCGTGTGTTGCACTTGGCTTCAACCACATGGCACACCTTGCTTGCATGGTTGATATGTTCATGAGAGGCAAAATATGCCTTGGAGGGATTTGAATCTGGTGAGGGTATGAAACACTTGCACTCTACCATCAAACCAAGACCTCATTGACTGCTGACATAAAATTTAGATTATTCGATTTCGTTTACTGTCTTATGACTTTCTCCAAAGACTGTCGTGGGAAAAAAAATACTCAAGTGCCATTTGAAAAGCGGTTAGCTTTGAGAGATGGCCTAAGCCGCTGTAAAACTCTTTGTCAAGCAAGACCTCATTTAATGGTTATATAAAATTTAGATGCTTGACTCTCTCCAAAGACAAACGTGCGAGGAAAACGTAGTCAAAGTACCATTTGAAAAGCTGGTAGCTTCGAGAGGTGGCCTATGCCTCTGTAAAACTCTTTGCATTTGCATTCTTATTAGCATCCAAGAACGATTATGTGTGTGTGATGTTCGAATTCCCTAAACAGCCAAGGTAACAGTGTTACTAGCTGAAGTAACTCAACACACAAGACAAGCAATTGCGTCCGAAAATCACAAGTAACAAGATTTAAGTGTTTGAAACAATACAAGTAGGAAAGCAAACTCTTGTTGTATACATATTCATATCTAAACCATGTATAAAAATATGATGTGGGGCTATCTACTTTAAAGTCTTACTCTACATTCACTTGCAACCCACATTGTCTAGTTTGCTGTGCATGGACTTATTGAACCTCTGATTGAAGGTCGAATTTACAAACATCATATCTTGCTCACATTTATTCCCCAAAGGTACCACTTGGTTTATTCAATGAGCCGAGTCCTATATTATGAACGAGGTAGAAATACATAATTCTTAATATTTTCACCTGAAAAATATCCTCTTTTAAAAGAAAAACAAGGATAATACCAAAGTATCAGAAGCGGCACTCCATATTTTGAAAATAACGATGATGAGATTCTATCATGGCAGCCATTTGACATAGATTCTGATTATTATGTAAGTCACACTGTGCAAAACCTTTCACAATTTAGCAAATACAATGCCATAAAAAATTACCAGAATTGCCTAGGTAGGGTGCTGATCCCATACAACATGTGGATGCGAACCGTGGAAGCTGGGATTTGTTTCAGAATATCCAGGTTTTGAGGGTTTTTTTTTGTTGGAACTGTTTTCAGAAATTCAGAATACTGAAACAGTTCCAACTTCCAACACATCAGGATCCATTTCCTGTAACTGGAAACATATCCCAAATATCAGGAACCATTACCAGTTTAGGATATAATCTCACTTGTAAATGAAAAAAGCAGAAAAAGAAACTAATGATGCAGGAGGAAACGGTGGGAAAGAGCTTTTTCCTGTGACGTAAAAAAGCAGGATTATGAGAGAGAATCATATATCCCTTCCATTCTGTGCTCCTTAAGTAAAATGTACTGCAAGCTGGCCATTGACTGCGGCGTTTGACAGCTTATCAACTCTCCTATCATGTTTTCTGTGTACATGTTGAAAGGTGATTTCATGAAACTTCCCAGCTGCGTCTATGATTTGTTACAGAGTTGGTGTTGGTCCCAAGATGAAGTTTTGGTGTTTGAATGTGCCCTTGACCTGGTCTATGACCAGATTTTAGTTTCCAAAGATTTATCATTTGAAGCTCCCCACTGTTAGCTTTTGGGTTGCTTTGAAAGTGGTTGCCATGCTAGGTGCACCTTCATGTGATGAGGCATACGTGGTGAAACCGTATCCCTGTAGTTGTATCTTAGAGACTTATATCTTTTGTTTGATGAGATTTGGAGAGCTTCCTAAATGTTGTTGCTTGACATCAGACGTGGTGCTAGATGTAGTATGCTCCATGATGTGGTGATTATCTTATTTGGCATCAATATCTTCTACATGGTGCATGTGCTGAGGAGGATGGTTGCTTGTATGGGTGTTAGATCTACTTTGAAAGAGAAGAGCTTGGTACTAGGGGAGTGGCTGTTTAGCCCTAGGAGCATTGGGACTGCTTGGCTTTCCTTAGGAGGATAAGCAGCTTGGCTTGAGGGTTTGAGGGCGCATTACTTGGGGTTGTATGTGGACATGGGACACATCAGTGGATGAGTATCGGAACATTAAATGCTTGTCTTGGAATGCAAGGAGCCTTGTGATGAGCAGTGCTTGACATTTGGAGTCCATGCTTGGCGAGTGCATCACTTGAGGAGTCTTGTCTTGACGTGTGCACACCTTGGAGAGAGAGTGCTTCGCTTGGAGACCTTACCTTGAGGATTATATTAGGTTTATTGCGGAGTTAGTCCATTTTACTATGATTGGCATCTGTCACTTATTCTATATGAATGGAGGAGAAAGTCTTTAGTTGTAATCATGTAGAAGCATGTGAGTGTTCATTAGACCATTTGTATCTTGAAGATGAACTTGTTTTGAGTCTTTGTACTTGTCTTTTTGCAAGGGAGGGAGGTGCTTAGGTTTGTGAGAGCCAACTTGTAGAGGAGACTTGAACTTTTAGGGCTTCATTTCTTGTGTTTGAAGGACATAGGGTTTATAAATTACTGAGTACCTCTAGCTTCATTCTTATGTATATGTGAAGTGTACTTTTCTGTTCAAATTCTGTAGTATTTGCAGATCTGATTTTCAGCTTATATTCTTATGGTGAATGAGTAGTTTTTGTGGCTGTTTGGTATGCTGATTTATCATAAAGAGTTAACAGTTTTGTTGAGTGATTTGACAAGTATATAGAAGCTAAGGGGGCAGCTTTGTGGCTGTAGCAAATTTGCTGTTTATAAGTTATCTTAGATCTGTTATATGTTATGGATTGTGCCTGAAGGGATGGAAACATTGTTTAGACAGAAGTGAAATGTATACTGTGGTAAGTTATATTTTAGATTCATCGCTAAAGATGAAAGTTCACAAGAAATAGATTTGAGGAGCCTAAACAATGAGGTGAAATTTCTGAATTTGCATCAAGCAACATTTTCTTCAAATTTCTACACCATTTTCCTTCTCTATAGTCAGTTTTAATAGGAGTTTCAGAGCATGGAGTTTTTCCCAATTGTTATTGCCCACTTCCAAGCAATGTTGACAACATTAGAATGGGCAAAAAATAAGCGAAAAATCAGCAAACATAAAAAATTACTAAAAATATATATATATATATATTATATATATATAATTATATATATATATATATTTATTTATTTATTTAAGATATAAAGCAACAATAACATCAGATAAACACATTGGCACATAAATATGGAGAAAGCACTGCTATATATATGTTGTGGATGCCAAATAAAAAATGATCCATCATTGTCAATATTGAATCCTCAGGTCTGATAGTTGTCCAATCAAGCACTCAAAAATGGAGAACCAATACAAAATGACATGACATATATAAATGTATCTCATCATAATAAGGTAGATGTACAATGACAACAAAAACAAAATTAGCAGCTAGCTAATGCCCTCTATGAAAATCCTATTGCAGTTACTGGTTATTATCTTCTATCTTTGCAGATTATTTGTCTTCTGGAAAATTAATTCATGATAAATACTAAAATTAACACAACTGCAATTTCACAAATAAATAATCACAGAAACTGAGAAAATAACACACACAAAATTTGACACCGCTATTTTTGGACAAATTGTCCTTGGAAAAACCCCGAAGGGAAAACCAATTCTGCAAATGAGGGATTTTATTATTTCTTCAGCAAATCTGTAATTGAAATTTATGTCATGTTGGAAATTTGACTAAACTAAGAGGGTGGGGGTGAATCAATTTAGTGCATTCATGGGCTTCAAATTTTGTTTTCTACTTTTCCTTTAAATATTTATCTAAACTTATTAACAGACAACTTACAAGCAATACATCATATGAACAACAAAATTAACATGTAACCAGCATTTAACATGTAAATCACAACCTAAAAATTAGCACATGTGGACACTGGATATAAGTAGAAACCAATAGAGGGAGAAAATGTAATGTTCTTGAGAAATTAATTGTCCAAGTGATGAAATAGCCTATCAATCCCCATAGGCTATAGTCCTCCATAAAAGGGGAAAACCCTAAAATACCCAATGTCTAGGCGAGTTTTGGGGCCGCTGGGTGAAGAAACCCAAAATTGGGGCTTGGGGTAAAGTTTACTCGTTAAAATTGGCAACTAGGGACAAACTTCATGTGGGTCATCTTATTTATGGCAGCTGATATTTTTTCTGGATTCCTCTTTCCGAGAGGTGTAGGATTGATCTAAAGATCATCTGATTTCGTCGTGCATTTATGGAGATATGAATTTATTTGTATTATTTGACAAATTGTCAAGGTCGGCCAACAAGCAAACTACCCCCAGCTCAACCTCAACGTTGCATTATAAATAGAAGAGACCTCAAGTCATTTGAGACACACTCACATCTCTCATGATCTCTCTCCACTCGTTTGGGTTTGGTGGCAAGAGAGTTTAAGAGGGAGATCTAGTCGTAGTCGTGAAGGAGCTCTAGCCAGAGTCAAAGGCAGCCCTAACCGCAGTCAAAAGAAGGCTTAGCCATAGCAAGAGAGAGGCCTAAGATGCAGTCTAGAGAGAGGCCTAAGACGCAGTCATCTAAGGTCACCTAGCCGCAGCCCTAGCCGCAGGGGAAGGAGAGACTTAGCCGCAGTTGAAGGAGAGCCCTAGCAGCATTAAGGAAGAGATCAAGCCGTAGATTTAAGGGGAGATCTAGCTGTAGTCTAAGGAGGCTTAATCCGCAGTAAGGAAGAGGCTCAATACATAGGCCATGAAGGCCCTAAATGAAGGCCCTAATCCGCAACATAAGAATGCCTAAAGCCGCATTGTGTGGAGCCCTAATACATAGCTATGGAGTGACCCTAAGCAGCAGCAAGAGGAGGAGACCTAGCCGCAACAAAAGGAGCCCTAACGTAGCTAGGATAATCCTGTTGACAACGTGAAAGAGGCATGGGTTAAGGGATTGTTTGAGCATCCTTTTTGTGATTGCGTGAGGCTGTTTTCTTCTTCTAGGAGGGACGAGTTAGAGGAGCTAAGGTACAGATCGGTTGGGGTATCATTGGAGGGACAAGGAATAATGTTTATGCTACCTAGAAGCTACAGGAAGACTGTGTGTTAGGTCGCAGGCCATAACACCACTGTCAAGGATTGTGTATGGGTGCTTGAGGGCTTATATATGCCCAAATCAACAACATAACTTAGGAGTTATCTTGTGAGTTAATACCATAGAGATTAAAGGTTGTTTTGATGACTGTTGGAGGACTGTTACAGTAGTGTTTGGTGCCCTAAGTAGTCCTCATGATAACAACAACAAAACTATTGTTGACTATGTGAAGCATGAGGACTGAAGGTTGATGCCCTAACTTCTGAAGCAGTGACAACTAGTGCAACAAGAAGACAACAATGTTTTGGGAGATGTATTGGGTCAAGGTTTGACCATTTTTGGTTTAGTTTAATGTACATCCTGGTCAATGATCTTCAGAGGAAGATTCTGTCCTGTTTGACCAGCATTGACTTCTCTGGTCAAGACTTTACTATTGTTGTCATAAAATATCAGTTTTTATATTTGTACTATCTCTCTTTGTTGAACTATTGAAGAATATAAGAAGAATTGATCAAGGGTTTCCCCAAATTGGGGTTTGTTAGTGGTTGGTGCCACATCTTGTGTCCTCTTGTCTTGGCTTGTCTTCTACTGTTTATGTTTATGTTCTATCTGCATTTTACTATGATGTTGATGTGATTGCTAATTTGGAAATTGATATTGGGCTAATAAGAAAAATTGAAGTAAATTGCTCTTAAGCATAGAACATACCAAAATTTAACATGGAATTAGAGCTAAGGTGAAGAAAAAGCCCAAGCAAGAGTGAAAGAGCAATCACTGAAGAGGACAAAAGGCTCAATGGTTCCTCATCCCACTTCCCGTCTGACTATCATGGATGGAAGATGTCCCTTGATTTGACATTGGAAGAACAAGAAGTGCTGGATTATGTGAAGGGTAGAATCCTTGAGCCTCCATCAAATGCATTGGCTGCTACAAAGAACAAGTACACCAAGGGTGAAGTCAAAACGAAGAAGATTATCAGAGGTTCTATTGACAAGCATTTGGTGGTTTACATCTCTGATCTAATCACCTCCAAGGAGATCTACAACAGATTGGTAAGCATGTTCAAGGTTAGTGATGCAAATCAAATTTTGTTCCTCAAAAATAAGTTGAAGGATATTAAGAAGGGCAAGGATGAGGATATTCAATCCTACTTCTTAAGGATCACTGAGATCAAGAATGATCTTCTATCGATTGGAGAAATCATATCTGACAAGGAACTTACTATCACTACGCTTGGAGGGCTCCCACCCGAGTGGTATATATTTAGAACCACTATACTCAATAATGATCGAATTCCAGGATTTGAAGAATTGATGTCAAGATGCATCCAGGAAGAAACAAGAATGGTGGAGTAAGAAATGCCTTCTAACAGAGGCAACCCCACTGCTTTCTCCGGTCATGCCAAAAGGAGAAATAATGCAGGGTCTAAAGGTCATTTTTATGGAAAGCTTGGATTTAAGGGAGGAAGAAAAGGCAAATGCTTTGCTTGCAATAAGTTTGGCCACTATGCAAGGGAGTGTCCAAATAGAAGGGACACATCACATGATGATGATCACAATCATTCTAGGGGCAATTTCAACAACAACAATCGAATGACAAGTACAATGGAAAAGAAAAAAAAGGAATGCGGGACATCAAGGAAATGGCCGACCCTCCAAGAAAGCAAGGTACTTCAGGTATGAAAAATCAAATGTTGTTAACAATAAGCAAAAGGAGTATTATCTTATATCAACCCTCTCCACTACCTCTCCTCCGGACACTTTGGGGAATTGGCTTATTGATAGTGGTGCTTTAAGGCACTTCACTGGATATAAGGAAGCTCTCTCTGATCTGATAGAGAAGGAAACAAACTTGGAGATTATTCTTGGAGACAATGCCATCTGTCTCGTAAAAGGTGTAGGGAATGTTACCCTTCAATTGATACAGGGTAACACAATTCATTTACAAGAAGTTCTATATGTACTTGGTCTCAAGAAGAACATGGTGTCCATTTCGGCAATGGAAGACAAAAGTTACAAGATGGCATTTATCGATGGAAAAGTACGTGTTTGGAAAAGAAATTTTAAAGATGCTTTTACACTTGGGTTCAGAGTTGGCACTTTGTATCAAGTTGCAGGAAGTCCATTGGGGACCATGTCTTGTGACACATCTCTACAATTTGAACTATGGCACCGGAGGTTTGCCCGTCTTCATTACAAGGCCCTACTCGATATGAGTCAGATGGTGTCAGGGATGCCCGAGTTCAAAGAAGAGCATGAAGGTATATGTCTGGGATGTATCAAGGGAAAGCTTACAAGGGGACCATTCCCCTCAAGTAATAACAGGACCATAAATGTGGATCAACCCAAGGGGTTTGAGGTTCATGACTAGGAATCTCATATATGCAGGTTGAAGAAAGCTCTCTATGGTTTGAAGCAAGCACCCCCGGCTTGGTATGAGAGGATCGACAACTATTTGATGAAGTTGAGATTCACTAGGAGTGAAGCTGATTCAAACCTTTGCTTTAGGTTGTGGATGATAGACCTCTCATACTGGTACCTTATGAGGACGACCTCTTTTTGACAAGTGTAGACCCTCTCATTTACAAGCATAAGAGGGAGTTGGATTCCGAATTTGTAATGGTGAACTCCTAGCCTGTGACTACCCCGATGGAGCTTAACTTTAACAAGTTATGCGGTAGTGTTGCCGGATCTGAATTGGGAAATGCCTCTAAGTTTCGTCAACTCATAGTAACATTGATGTTCTTGGTGAATTCTCGTCCGGATATATGTTTTGCAGTTAGCATGTTGAGCCAATATATGGTTAAGCCTCATCACACACATTGGATTGGTGCCAAGAATCGTCTGAGATATCCTCAGGGCACAATCACTCATGGATTGAGATACACTGTCAGAAATGTGAGGCTACATGGTTATTTTGATGCTGATTGGGTAGGCAGTGTTGTGGATAAAAGAGCACTTTTGAATGTTGTTTCTCTTTGGGTTCTGCTTCGATATCCTGGATGAGTAGGAAGTAGAAGTTGGTTGCTTTGAGCACTGCTGAGGCCGAATACATAGATGCAAGTATGGCCTCCTGTGACACTGTCTGGTTGAGGAAGCTCTTCAGTGAGTTGTTTGGACATGTGTTGGATACCATCGTGATCCTCTGTAACAACCAAAGTGGGATGTGATTATTAGAGAATCCCGTATTTCATGATTGTTCCCATCACATAGACATCAGCCTCAGGTACCACTTTATCCGGGATATGGTACAATGAGGAGAAATAAGGCTCCATCACATTGGGATTGATGAGCAGGTCGTCGATATTCTGACGAAGCCCCTGGGAAAGGTCAAGTTCTTGACTTTCTGAGAACGACTAGGAGTCATGGAGAGACCCTCTCTTGAGGGTCTTGTATGAGATGGACTTTGAGCTCTGGGAGCTGGGGGGGGGGGGGGGGGGGGCTTGGGCTACTTCTTGGAGCGATGAGAAACCATAGGGTGAGTGGTTCAACCTTCCCCTAGTGGTTTGCTATGTAGGCGGGATGAGTGGTTCATCTTTCTCCCGCTGAGACACAATCATAGGCTGAGTGGTCCAGCCTCCCTCTAGTGATTTGTTGTGTATAGGGTGAGTGGTTCAGCCTTCCCCTAGGATACACCATGGCGACATGTAGGCAGGATGAGTGGTTCATCCTTCCCCTGCTGAGACATCCTACCCATGCAGTTTGGGACTCATGGGAAGTACCCCTCATTTGGCCAATGAGTAGGAAAATGAGGATAGGGACCATAGTACTACTGATGGAAGCATAGTGTATTACTGTACTCCCTATGCTAGGATGATATTGATCTGGGATCAATTGGAATTGACTTCGGGTCAGTAAGAGTGGTATGAGACTCTCTTTTTATTTGGAACTGATTTCGGATCAATAAGAGTGGTATGAGACACTCTTTATATGGGACTGACTTCGGTTCAGTAAGAGTGGTATGAGACACTCTTTATTTGGAACTGATTTTGGATCAATAAGAGTGGTATGGGACACTCTCTTTATATGGGACTGACTTTGGGTCAATAGAGAATGGTATGATACATTCTCGATCACTTCTTCTTTTTCATAGTTCAGCAGAGCAGTGCCGGGCACTGCATTGATGGCAGAGATAGTACCGACTGACAGATGGATTAGGAGATGGAGTTCTCCCTAGTTGAGAGGGAGTGTTAAAATTGGCAACTAGGGCCAAACTCCATGTGGGTCATCTTATTTGTGGCAGCTGATATTTTTCCTGGATTCCTCTTTCCGAGAGGTGTAGGGTTGATCTAAAGATCATCAGATCTCGTCATGTAGTTATGGAGATATGAATTTATTTGTATTATTTGACAAATTGTCAAGGTCGGCTAGCAAGCAAATTACCCCCATCTCAACCTCAACGTTGCATTATAAATAGAGGAGACGTTAAGTCATTTGAGACACACTCACATCTCTCATGATCTCTCTCCACTCGTTTAGGTTTGGTGGCAAGAGAGGTCAAGAGGGAGATCTAGCCGCAGTCTTGAAGGAGCTTTATCCATAGTCAAATGCAACCCTAATTGCAGTCAAAAGAAGGCTTAGCCACAGCAAGAGAGGCTTAAGACGCAATCTAGAGAGAGGCCTAAGATGCAATCTAGAGAGAGGCCTAAGACGCAGTCATCTAAGGTTACCTAGCAGCGGCCCTAGTCGCAGGTGAAGGAGAGACTTAGCCGTAGTTTAAGGAGAGCCCTAGCAGCATTAAGGAAGAGATCAAGCTGCAGATTTAAGGGAGATCTAGCCACAGTCTAAGGAGGTTTAATCTGCACCAAGGAAGAGGCTCAATACACATTCCATGAAGGCCCTAAATGAAGGTCCTAATCCTTAGCATAAGAAGGCCCAAAGCGACAGTCTGTGGAGTCCTAATACATAGCTAGGGAGTGACCCTAAGCCGTAACAAGAGGAGGAGTCCTAGCCGTAGCAAAAGGAGCCCTAACGCAGCTTGGATAATCCTGTTGATGACGTGAAAGAGGCATGGGTTAAGGGACTGTTTGAGCATCCTTTTTCTGATTGCGTGAGGTTGTTTTCTTCTTCTAGGAGGGTCGAGTTAGAGGATCTAAGGTATAGATCGGTTGGGGCATCATTGGAGGGACAAGCAATAATGTTTATGCTGCCTGGAAGCTACATGTAGACTATGTGTTACGTCGCAGGCATAACACCACAGTCAAGGATTGTGTATGGGTGCTTGAGGGCTTATATATGCCTAGATCAACATCATAACTTAGGAGTTATCTTGTGAGTTAATACCACAAAGATTAAAGGATGTTTTGATGATTGTTACAGTAGTGTTTGGTGCCCTAACTAGTCCTCATGATGACAACAACAAAACTATTGTTGACTATGTGAAGGATGAGGACTGAAGGTTGATGCCCTAACTTCTGAGGCAGTGATAGCTAGTGCAGCAAGAAGACAACAATGTTTTGGGAGATGTATTGGGTCAAGGTTTGACCATGTTTGGCCCAGTTTAGTGTACATCTTGGTGAATGATCTTCAGAGAAGATTATGTCCTGTTTGACTAGCATTGACTTCTCTGGTCAAGACTTTACTACTGATGTCATAAAATATTAGTTTTGTATATTTGTACTATCTCTCTCTTTGCTGAACTATTGAAGAATATAAGAAGAATTGATGAAGGGTTTCTCCAGATTGGGGTTTGTTCGTGGCTGGGGCCACATCTTGTGTCCTCTTGTCTTAGCTTGTCTTCCACTGTTTATGTTTATGTTCTAACTGCATTTTACTATCATGTTGATGTGATTGCTAATCTGGAAATTGATATTGGGCTGATAAGAAAATTTGAAGTAAATTGCTTTTAAGCATAGAACATACCAAATTTTAACATTACTCAATCATTTAAGAAGAAGAGACCCCTTTAGGAAATCTATAAATAAAAGAAGGATGAATTCATTTTGGGCATCATTGTGGATCAAATTATTTGTTTCTTGAGCATTAGCTGTGAGGGTTTTAAGACCCCTTTTCTCTCTTGTAATTTTGATGGTGAAAGATTCCATCCTAGTTGACCTCATCCTATTTCTTCTCTTTGTTTTGGCAAAGAATCCTATCTGGGCAACAAGTTCTTTTGGTGTTTGGTATTGGGCACAAAGACATCATTAGGAAGGAAACGAAGTTTATTTTTCCTTGGAATTTGTTTTGATACGACATGAAACCCCGTGCTCTGGAGTGAACATGTTAAATTGAAGTCTAACCCTGGCCAACAACAAGAAAAGTTATCCACAATCCTCTGTGGCACTCTCACGAATATTCTAGGCAATGCTAGGGTTCGGGACCTGGGAAAAGACTGAGATCTATGGCTTAAACTCATACTTGAAGGCAAATTCCTAACTGAAGATCTATTGCTTGGAGTCGGGTCTAGTGGAGGGGTCGTTGACTATTTGGCATTAAGTTTGTAATTTGAGATCAGGAAGACATAATTTGGACAAATCATCTCTTTTTTATGAAGTCGGGAGCCCCATTGTGGCAAACTAACACTTTGCGCCAATCTTGAGGTGACTGCGAGATTTCCTTTTGAGGTTGAAACCTCCTATGAAGCTCAAAAGGATAAAGATTCGATCTTGTCAGTAGCTCGAAGGCCCACATAGAGGGCCAACGGGGTATGCAAAGTATTAATTAGGGTAGTTGTTACTGTAATATTCCTACTTAAGAAATTCAGTGATAAATAAGGCAAAAATACACATGCAACACAAAATCCAACATGCAGCAAGTGACCCACTAATTTAGCCATGAAACGCAGAACTGAGCCATTTGATTATATATATATAAGTGGAAAGTACAAATTTGAATGGAGTGTGTGCACCCGGGCTTGCTAAAGCAAGTTTGACAACCCAGGTGAGAAAGCGTGTTGTCCAATTGCTAGGAAGTACTTCCCCTTCTATTTCTGTGCTAGCCTTGGAAATCTGCAATTGCTCGTTGGAAGGAAGATGTTGTTTGGACCCTCTAGAGTGCTTAAAAAATTCTAAGAAATTAACAACAGGTGCTACTCCACTAGCTCAACAAAATCCAGAAATGTCTCACAAACCCAAGTGGTGGAAATGACCCCGAAATAAACTGCGCCCTTCTCTATCAATTTCTATTGCTAGTTGTTGAGTGGAACTAGGAATTCTGCCCTCTTAAGTGCTTAGAAAATTCTGCAAAATTAACCCTAGCTTCCTTTCACCAAACCCGCAAAAACCCAGAAAGGGTTGGGCCTAATTCCAACCTCTGAAATTACCCCCAATTTGTGGCTTGCTCCTCTGACAGCTGGGTAATTCGACCCTCCAAGAAATACTACTATTTGCTGCCTTCAAAATGTTGAGTATTCTCCCCCAATATCCTTTTTATGTCCCCAAGCCAACTCAACCTCAAAATCACCGATCAAACCTCCACAATGAGTGGCCTTCACCAATGACTGCGCAGGCCCCAAATCATTCACCTCTGGGCTAACCCAAAAGAGAAGAATTTGGCCAGTAAAGTAGCCCTTCAAACCACTGGACAAATCTCTGCAAAAATGCTGTTGAACCCTGAGGGAATGTGCTCCTAAATTCTTGAGAATGTTGCTGCTTTGTAGCTCGTTCTCCTCAAGAAAGTGTGGCACCTCTCTACACCCAAGCTGCTCCAGAATGCCACAAATTAACCTGTAGAATTACCTCGTGGACAACTCCACAATAAGAAAAAGGCTCCTTTAGGGTGGCACTCGAAGTCCACTGAAGGAGTTGAGATTTCCCCTCGAAAACCTCGTGTACTGAACAACACAATGTTGACTTGGTTCAACAACTCAAGCAAATAGTAGTATAATTTTTCAGATTGATAAAAGCCCCCAATGATGGCCCGTCCTCTTCTATTTATGCTGCTGTCCTCTTCCTTTCCTCATGGGCCCCATTCTTCACTAGTACGCCTTCCTTCTCCTTCCTTCTTTCTCCACAAGTGCGTTTTCCTAAGGGAGTGGGTATTCCTTTTGTGTGTGACCCCCACAACCCACTAAGAATTCGATTTTTTCCCTCTCCTAAGTCAAAATACCCAAAATTGTTGCTAATTCCAAATTTGTCAAAAAGTGTAATATTTTCTAAGTGGCTTAGGAAAATTGGGGATATTACAGTGCTCCCTGCCAAAAATTGCTTGTCCCCAAGCAATGCCTGAACAAGCATTCCCATTATTTGATGGCCCAAGCAGTCACTGCAAATATTACGAGGGTCCCAAATGTGCCACCTTGTCATCCTTGTCCCATGCACTATCTTCTCACAAAGGAATCCCTCGATACCAGGATCTCGAGCCACCCTGATTAGTGTGGAGCACCCCCTGCTCCTCTCATTATCCAGCCAGGTGTAGGTTCCAAAAACCCTCTTCATACTTTCAATAAGTAGAGCATCATGATAATGCAGGACTTTGTCCAACTCCCCATGAAGTGGCCCTACCAAGTAGTCCACCTGTTGCACTCTAAGAGTAAACTCCTGAAGATACACCCCAACCCTTGTGGGGAGGAAGTCTCTCCCATATGAGCTTCCCCTAATATCCTCTTGGTTACCAACCTGCCATGTTGATGAAGTCCCCCATGCCATCAGCAAGTCACACAAGCCCAATGGAAGATTTGGATGATCTCCCCTTATAGCAGCTAGATCACCCCTAAAGGTCGTTGAGCTGTCTAGTACTGCGATGCCCGGGTTCAATGCTCGTCTCGGGAAAGCACCACCAAGCTATCGCCATGCCACTTCGACTCTAATAGGATGCTCATCATGTGCACACTGCATCCTCCTCCCTTGAAACCTAGTGGTGAAATATCGTCGAAGGCCAAGGTCATCTTGCCCAAGTATCTCTATGATGTCAATATCTACCCATCTATCACTAATTCTGATCCTAAGCTGCAAGTGAAAAATCCTGCACGCAAAACAATGGAGGCCTTAGTGATCCCCCACGTGTCGACCCCAAAGTGAGCTAGATTAGCTGCTGCTATGGCCTTACTCCTCACGAAATGGAGTGGCCAGTATCTCCGTCCATAAGTCTCCTTGGAGGCAACATTCCAAGACCCCCAGTGCAACACCATACTCCCCTACATACCAGCAAGCATCCCTATACTCCTTGGCATGCCACTGTACATTGCGGCCTACCCTTGTACACCGCTGGATACCCCCTACTATTGTTGTACCATCCTGTACTGTCTCATGTCCTACCAGTGTCACTGTGCCTAACACTCCCCACGGGTACTCAATGTGATGCGAGTCACTCCTACTCCATAGTGTAAACCAACATGTTATGGCACACCACCATACATCTCCATGCTCCTCTGCAGGCCACTGCTCCTTGCTGCATAACCTTGCACACCACTGGATGTAATGGTCTAAAATTGGATCTGTATGCATTAGGCCACATCCCTCTATATAACACTGGACCCAACGACATAACTCTATGCAGTCCTGTGTACCATTGCCTACTGTCATACCACCCTATAACATATGGCATCCCGCATGTGCCAAAGTATTCACCACTTTGCTAGTGAACTCACCATGACACGCGTCATGTCTCCTCATCCATCCTAGTAGACTTGAGCAACCTAACTCCAAACTTGCTAGAGGGGATATCTCTATTGTGCCGGTCCTCGATGACCCCTGAGCTCAACACCTCAATGGGAGAACGTCATCTCCATATAGTGTCCAATTTGGTGGCCTACCCATACCACCTCCTCCAACCAGCTCCTGTCAGAGAATGCTAATCATCCTCCTACCCCATGCCAAACCAACATGCCAAAACAACCCATGGAGTGTGCTCACAAACTGCCTAGCCACTAGTGCTGATTGGAACTCCCCTAAAGAATGCATGTGTTCAGTCACTGGGTCGACTACCTCATCAATGTCATAGCCATCCCACATGTCTGATATCGGATAGGAAGCCCCACCTGGATCCTAATGCCAACCTGGGCCTCCAGTACCCTCGGTTTCGGAGAGCTCCCATTGAGCTTCACTCCGAAATACGACCATATCCATGAGTCTAGCCCACTCCACCAGCTACCAACTCAGAATCTCTCGCCATCCAACCCCAAGAGAGGGATCGAATGCACGAATTTCCAGACATAGAACATGCCCTCCATCCTATGAGTGCTGCATTCTGCGCAACTCATGTCGCCTCATCTCACCATCCTAGTCAACACATAAAATTTGTAGAGGTGGCTCTGCTTCTCCCTCTCCACTGTGCTAGGGTAGCCTAGCAATGCTGCAAGCCCCATCTATATAAGCGTCCTCCTCCTCTGTATCCAATGTCATCTCTGCATTTGTTGGTGTGGAGGATGGCCCCTCAACAATATCGCCATCATCAAAAGTGACAGGCTCTAGCATTGGCTCATTAAAATGCAAGTTGGCCAATGCCAACTCAACACTGCTGTCCAAACCCATATCACCAAGAAAAACATCCAACATCTTTGTCTTTCCCTCCAACTACTCATCCCTCTGCCTGTAAATAAGACGAATCCCCTCCAAAATGCTTCCAAACCCTTTGCTATTCGCTCCCACAACAAGAGAGACAAAGAAAAGTGAGGGAGAAATGACCCAAAACCAGCCTTTATGGGTTGCGCGACACACAAATCAAGGGGACACGTGTCCCAGAATTGGGACACGATGGACTCGTTCCCCGGACACGATCGAGACACGATCGGAGGACATGTGTCCCACCAAATTGTGTCCGATTCAACCGATTCAAGACACGCAGAGGGTTTAGGACGAATCCAGGTTCTTAGCCTGTAGAGATGCTGATGACAACCTAGATATACATCCATGTTTGATGAGTCAGCATGTGCAGCACATAGTGGAGCACAATGTGTGTGATGGGCCATTTTGGGAGAGTCAGTTAGTGGCTCATATTGAGCCCATGGTGGAGGATGAGCAACAGTCCCTGGGGATAGTCAGTGACGAGGGGCATACAAATGTGCATGCAACTAGCAGGGAGGTCATATTTGCAGACATTGGTCATCAGGAGGCATTGGGACTTGATAGGACAATTTTGCAAGTAATGAATGGAGCGTGGAATTTTCGGTCAGATGAGGGAGGCTCTTTTGGAGATAGCGGTGCATCGATCTTTGGGCCTACCCATTGACGAGGGGCAAGTAGATGTAGTAGAAACGAGCAAAGCTGTAGTATTTCCAGGCAGTAACCCTCTCCAAGAGTACATAGACAGGGCATGCAGTATGAGTTGGCCACTTATAGGGAGAGAGGCAGGGATTCCTAGACATATCTCGTTGATTGGGTGGGCAGAGCCGCATGAGATGAGCATGGTGCAACATAGTGGACTCATACCATATTCAAGTGCACATGCATCTGATCCTTCCAATGTTACTTGGGAGCGGGAGCGGAAGCGGGAGCGGGAGCGACCATTTTCAGAAGCTCCCGGTTTGGGAGCGAATCCGAGAGCGATTTTTTAAAAATATATATATTTTTTATATTTTTTAATTTTTGATACATATATGTCAACAAAAACATGTAGAATGATGAATTAGACATAGAAAACATAAAAAAACATAGATTGATCATTGAACCATATCACATCAATCATCTAGAAATTATAATAGTCATCAACCATGTCCAGAAGATAGTAATTTTACACATATTACAACTGCAACATATTGAGTCTCATGAATCATGATTCATCATATTCAATCTTAAAGTTTCAACTTCAAGTTTTTAAAATTGAAATTCAATAGCATTTATCATCATTGATCACC
>APFE030148877.1:36441-106260 GCA_000404065.3 Pinus taeda
TTTGGCTCTATCCGCTTTTGACACCGCTGCACAAGTTTTGATTCCTATTTGTTTCTCTCCATCCCATGGCCTTTTCCCGCAGAGGTGTCTTCTAGCACGGGTGTATGAACCTGTGTAATCAGTGTTGCAATGGGGGCAATGAAATTTAGTGGTTCCACCCCCTCTCCCTGTTTTAGCCCTGTGAACATATTTCCACAATGGGGTTTGGTCTTGTTTAGTCTTTTGAGTGCCCTGTTCACCCTCCTCCAGCTCCTCCTCACCAGGGTTTTCACCCATTTCACTTTCTCCAGCTTCTTCATCCCCCTCTCCAGTTTGGCCCCTCCGTTTCCTACCCTCCACCACCATAATAACCATAAAAGGGACCAGGAAGAGGAAAATGCCCAGAAATATGGTGAGGTCCATGGTGTTTGATGTTTGTAAGGTTTTCATTCAACAATCTGCAAATTAATTTCATTTATTGGCATTATTAACTTAATTTATTAATTTAATTGCAATTCATCATTTTAATACTCAATAAACTAAATTAAATTCCTAAATTACTACCTAACTAAATTAAACTAGCTAGATTAAACTTACTTACCTCTGCAGGCTCGCTCCTCGCTCCTTCCTCCTCGCTCCTCGCTCTTCCTTGTTCCAAACTCAAGCTCTTCAAGCTCTTCCAATTCTTCAAACATGAACAATGAAATGTTTTTTGGCCCTATGGCCCTTTTAAAACAAAGAAAATTTTTAAAAATTTTTATTTTTTTCGGGTCCGCGGAATTTTTTTCCGCCGACCCGCTCCCGGCCGGCTCAAAATCGCTCCCGGAGCGATTTTTAAGCTGGAGCGATCGCTCCCCGATCGCTCCCGGGCTTTAAAAATCGCTCCGGGAGCGACGGAGCGGCCGCTCCCTAAGACGCTCCCAAAATCGGCAGGGAGCGCATAATTTCAGGTAGGGAGCGCGCTCCCGAAAATCGCTCCCGTCCGGGAGCGATTTAGGGAGCGCGCTCCCGAGCCGCTCTCGCCCGGAGCGCGCTTCGGGAGCGGGTTCGAAGGGGGGGGGGGGCGCTCCCCCGCAACTATGGATCCTTCCCATGGGATGGATTAGCGGGAGATCAGTGAGGAGCATAATGCAACAAGGGCCCTTAGGCATGAGGAGTACTACATGCTCAAGTTGGCGGTGGGAGGTAGGCCAACAACTTTCCAGCATTTCAGGCCGACATCTACATAGTGGGGTTGACCTTGGCCCATGCCAAGGGTTGGACGGGAGAGAGGTAATGAGTTGGTATGCGGTTGATGGAGCAACATTCATAGTTGGAGCTATAACACAACTTGAGCCATGGAGCATTGATGCTTGTTCTTAGTGGCATTCGTATCCAGGAGGATTTGTTGATGATGAGTTTAGTCAAAGATTGGTTTGGGATCCGAGCATTGAGGTGTCCGTTCATGGTGGGTTGACACATAGGCAGAGCATCACCCAGTGGTTTGTATGGGATCCAGGGATTGGGTCTCAGTTGCATTGGGCCTGCAGACTGGTCCACAGGTTTGGAACTTTGGATTGCTTGAGGGAAAGCAATCTTGGGGAGGGAGGATTTGTGATGTTCTTTTTTCTGGTGTTCCTTATGGATGGACTCTCAAGGTTGGAGGCAGACAGGTCACAGGT
This sequence comes from Pinus taeda, assembly GCA_000404065.3. Classification (NCBI taxonomy): domain Eukaryota; kingdom Viridiplantae; phylum Streptophyta; class Pinopsida; order Pinales; family Pinaceae; genus Pinus; species Pinus taeda. The sequence continues at coordinate 38,082 of APFE030148877.1, forward strand.
GTCGTTTTACTTCATCAACGGGCCCAAGAGCTTTTGGAGATGTTTCATGGGGTATTGAGGAGTTTCGATGGGATTCGATGGCATTCGCTTGGCATATTCCATCATCTGCACAACTTGCCTTTCGTTCCGTTGCATTCCAACAACTTTCGGGAAACAAGATTATTATTGGGCCTAACGCAATTAATTACGCTTAAGGTGGCATTTCGAGAGGAATACTTGACGTAACCCCTTATTGTAATAGCTTGTTGGAACTAGAACAAGAAGATCTATAGGATGGGATGGTTAGAAGTGATTTTTAGTAACTGAAGGAGACATGGTGGCCAATTTACCATTTTCTCACATTAAAAAGAATATTTTAATTGGAATAAAAAGAAGGAAATGTGCTCAATGATTAAAAGTAATAATAAAATTGGGGGTTCTAGAGGGGTCCGTCAAATTTATAAGAGAGGAGGAGGAGGCCATTGGGGGACATCTTGGATTTGGTCTTTCTTGTTGTGTGAGAGGTTGAAGAACTTGGTTCTCTACTTCATTGGTAGCCCTAGGACAGAAACCCTCCGGTGACTTAGTGGGATTAGGCGAGTACCCATCTCCCCTTGGTGAGTTCATCTAGAATTCACAAGAGAGATTAGTAGTGCAGTTCATGTCAGTTTGGAGGGCCGGTGGAGTGCAACAGATTATCTTGGAGGCCAGCTTCTAGTTTCAGCTATTCTCAGTTTATCTACATGTAACCCTGTTTCGTATAATAATAATAATAAAGCTGAGATTGTTTTCCGGTTTATTGTGTACTTGTTTGCCGCATGTTGATTGCTTTATTTTACATGGCAATGTTCTGTTATATTTATGCGAATTTGGTTGTGAAGATTTTGTTTAAAAGGCATTTCAGGAAAATATCTGTAATTTCCCAATTCGGGACATTACACATAAGTGTGTTCTATTTTCTCTCCTGGGCTCTAACTGCCACCCCTTTCGTCCTCTTTTGAACCACTACACTATGGAATAATTTTCTGTTTGCATATGATTTTTTCAAAAGATGGTCATCCTTGATTTCAACCTCTCCTTGTGTTCCTATTGTCTTTAGATATTTATCTAAATCCTTAAGAGTCTCAATTTCTTTATTCCTTATATCTACATATATATCCTGACATCATTTACTGAACCTCTTTTACTTCTTTTTCTAGTTCTCTTTTCAAGTGCCCATATTTGGTTAAAACTTCAACTCCATTCTTCAAGTTGGCTTTTACATGCTAGAATTTGTTGTGGAAACTGTACACTTTTGCCTGACTTGGGATTTCTTTCTCTCACATCTCCAATATATTCATAAAGTCTAGATGGCTGATTCAAACTGAATTGTACTTTAACGGGTATCTCTTAGCAGGATCAGGGAAGACTGATATGCGGGATAGTCTAACGAGTGAAGATTGTAGCTCCTTTTAACATGGAGAGAAAAAATACATTAAGATCTAAGAATATTGTAATTTAATAAAACATAAATGAAAAAGAAACAATCCAAAAAATTTATTGTCTGCGTTAAGAGAAATATTAATTTTGTAAAACATTTGCAAAATATCTTTGAACTCTTTGTGATCGATGACTAACAATGTTTGAGAAAAGTGAAACATAGACGAACATGGCCAAGTTAAAGCTATTTATAATATTACCAAAATATGCACATACCTTGGGATGAATGCATCATATTTGAAGAAAACGTATTTGCTTTTACTACTTAGAGGAAGTGTTGTGCCAAAACAAGTAATTAGGGTAATGGACTTTCATTCATTGGTCTAGTTGACTCACAGTTTCTGATTAGTTACTAGAATCTTCAGTGTGAAACTATGTTTTATCCAGTGTCATTTGTTTATCTAATGTCAAATCTCAAGGTTGTAATAGCATATTCTTGTCTTTCTATATCATTCCCAGTAGTAGACAAGGGACACAATGTTCTAGTAGAAATGTGAATGCAGTCAGATGTTTTTTTTATGTCCTTGGATGGTTACTGCACATCTGTATGTGACCTTAAAATTGCTAATCAAACTTCTGTAAATTCTGTTTGCTAAAAAGTGTTTTCTTATTATGAATGTATAAATAATAATGGATGTATGCATTCCATCACAAAAGCAAGTGAAGCAGTCATCTCAAGTCCATGGTAACATTAATGTGTCTTGGGCCCTGTTATCTCCTTTAACTCTTTAAAAATTGAAAGTGATATTCTTCTTTGTAATCAGGCGTTGGTCAAACTTTCTTATTCTATCTTGATGGTTGTGAGCAGGCATTCATAGTTGGCCATGATTGGGGCTCTCTGATTGCGTCGTACCTTTCTCTTTTTCGGCCAGATAGAGTGATAGCATTAGTAAATTTGAGTGTTGTTCTTCAGCCACGTAACCCTAGAACAAAGCCAATCGAGAGGATGAGAACTATTTTGGGGGAAAACTACTATATATGCCGATTCCAGGTAATCCTTTATTGCATTCGGCACACTTTTATTTTAAGAAGGGCTTCTCTTAACATGGCTTCTTTCTTTTTCTATTATGATTGTCTCCAAATCTACACCATATGAAACCGTTTACATTCACATTTTTACAAATAAAGAGCGAAAAAGAAGAAAATAAGATAATGTTTTCAGCAGATGTGTCAGAGGGATAAATCATGAATAACTTAATAAACTTTGTATAAATGGGCAAGCAGTCTAACTTGGGCTCTATGGGACAAAAGATTGAAATGATTTTTCCCTTTAATGCATAAAGGGCAATGAAGGAAACCAATATGCCAAGTTCTGAGTGAAAAAATACTATAACGTTGAAACTAAACTTTTGGAACACAATGCTTTCATTTAGTTTTTGTATAGTGACAACCTTGAACCAGCCTCCAGGAAGTCATTGTTAAATAGAGCATGGGCTGAAATGATAAATGCATTTTTATTGACCATTATTAACCAAATTTTCTCCATGGTGCTAGATATGACTTCTACAGTTCTATCTTGGGAAAGAAGCATGCAATCGTCTTGTAATTTATAGGGGCATGGATAATGATGTTTAATTGCCTATAAAAAGGAAATAAAGACTATCTTGTATGAAAAATCGATAGTTATGTGCAATTTCAATAAATTCATACAAGGTTTCTAAAATCATTTAGTAGTAATATACCATCAACCTAGAACAGTTGTGCAAAATGGTGATGCCACTATTATGGGTTTCATTGCAGCATTATAGAAACATGTATGCTATTGCATCTTAGGTATGATTGTTATATTGATTATAAATTGACAGGCATAAATTTTTACTAAATCACACATAGATGATCTTGTTATGCAATATTACAATGTGATAACTCCAATTCTATGTGATGCATCTAGGTTGTATTTTCTTTTATTTCTTGTTAGAGGTTGCCATTTGTATTTGTTAGTGCAAAGTCATAGTCCTTATAGTGAGATATGCACCTTGTTTATATAATATTTGAGAATGTAAACACCCTAGGGCTTATAGGTGTAAGCCAGGCAAAATAGGTCAATTAGAAATGCAAGAGAACATATAATCTTTAAAGACATCCTATGATTTCAAGTACAACAATGAAAGACACCCACATGCTAGTTCACAAGAAGACAATTAAGCAAGTATGATAAGAGTGAGGAACGAATGGAATGATTTTCCCATGTGATAGAAGAATGGTCCCTTCACATTTTCCCAAAGTGTTCGTACTTGGCCCATGTTTCCTAACTACGTGAGGTTGTTTTCCTCACCAACCTCTATATGGATTAATGATTGGCTTGTCTAAGTGAAAAGAGGTGGATGGCTTCATTTAATGCACATGATGGAATAGAGATGATATTTTAGGTTGACACTTGGCAGTAGAGTATGACTTTGCCAAAGGCCCCCTTTATTCTTCCATTCTTGTGGAATAATAGCCCCTCTCGTGTTCTTTACAACCATCTTGAGCCATTATATTTTATATTCCAGCATTAATATTTACATGGTTTGAGTGCACCATGGTATGCTGACCACACAGTCCATAGAGGTATATTTACTGTGTCTACACAACCATCCCTTGACTAGTTGGGTCTTAGCCTTACATTACTTACACAAGGGTCATTATTTAAGCTCACATGGAAAGGGATATTACACATGCTTATGCCAAGTGTGGACTAAGATTTCAAAATAAAATAAAATAAAAAGATTTTAACCCACTTGAAACCAGTGATGAAAGATTGCAGGTATACAGGTGCACTGTAGATGAAATTAGTGACCATCAGATTTGACAAATTATGCCCACAGTGCAGTTAAAAGAATATAATTGCACGCTTCTGCTATACTCAACCTTTGTTTTAAATGTCACTCAGAATAGCAAGCTTATTAATAGCAAGTGTAGAGCTGATATCTTCCCAAAGTTCAAAACAATTTGACATCTGTGAAATTGGTTTTAGTGAGGTAGTATAGATTTAAACTTTCAAAGGCATATCAATGTGTAATATCTATCATTTTCCATGAGAATTGAACACATTTAGAATTAGTGCACATATCATCATAATTCATAACCAGGTTGATTGTATCCATTAAAGATGCCAAGAAGAGAATATTACAGTAATCATCATCACAGAGTTAGAGTGAATTTGTAATTACGTTTTTAAACACTTAAGGACACTTTGAATAGATACATCAACGAGATATTTGAAATGCGATTAAAAAAAAATTCAGATCATCTTGTTATCCATATGGTTTCACCATTCAATAAGATAATCCTGCCTTAAAAAGGCCAAACAGGGACACTTCAACTCAGGAAAAGAAAACCTTGAAATACTCAGAGCACTCACATGATGAATGCATCAAGTAGATTCCTTGAACATATTAAAGCATAAAATAAGCAAACATCTTGGAAATTTGTGTCAAAAAAGAGTATTCAGCCACTATAAATAGAGAATAAAAAACACCATTGTTGAGCAAATACTAATGGAAATAGAGAATAAAACACACCATTGTTGAGCAAATAAGCCTTTTCATTCCATTTCCAACCATGTGAAACGGGAGTGACTATAATGTCCTCAAGGGATTAATTGGTCCAAGGGATGAAGTAGCCTATCGATCCTTGTAAGCTATAATCCCCGATAAAGAGGAAAATGCCAAAATACCCAATGTTTGGGAAAGTTTGGGGCAGCTGGGGAAAAAATGCCCAAAGTTTGGGCTTCATGTGAATCTCACTCAACTAATTAAGTAAAAAAAATCCCCTCAAGGAAATCTATAAATACAAGGGGGTTGGATTCGTTTGATCATGAATTGGATTGGATCATTTTGTTTTTGTTCTTCTTTGAGCCTGAGGCTCTGAGGGTTTTAGAGCCTTTTCTCTTGGACTAGTTTCGGTGGAGGTGATCCCACTTTGCCTAGTCATCTTCCCTCTAATTTCAGTGGTGAAAGATTCCACCCTAATTAGTTTTTCTTCTTTCTACTTTGTTTGGAACAAGTTTTCTCTACAAGGAGCAACAACATATATACATGGAAAGGCCTAGGGTAAGATCTTGAACATAGTGAAGTTGGACGAATTGTCTCTAAACATGCCAAAGTTTCTAAGTCGAAGTGACTTAGTACTTCTGAGGTTACTTATCTGGTTCTAGTCAAGCCTCCTGTGACCAGACCATTGCGCAGATCTCCTGTGGCAAGAAGGACCTTAATTGAGACAGAGTGCAATTTTCCTGTGACAAGGAGGAGCTTAATTGATACAGGATGGAACAATTCTAGTGTTAACGTCATCCTGTCAATAACTCGCTATGACAAATTTGGGGATGGATAACCGTCTGTGGTCACCGAACTAATTAAGAACGGCGTAGTCTAACGAGGGGGAGGAGTTGTCCAGAATGTTATGGAAATTCCGGTCATATTTAGAGAAATTCCGGCAAGGATTTTTGTAAATCCAAGTGATAGTTGTTAAACTTCAAAATTTTAGGTGTCCTAGATGTTTTTGATGGTGCTGAATCCATTTCCACTATCAAAAACACGTTTCAAACACTGCCTCTACAAGATTTTTTGAAACTTTTTTGCCCGGATTCCGGCCACTTTTGGCTGTCCGGGCAATTCCTCCGCCTTATTAGAAAACTCCATTAAGAAAAAAGATAGAGTCCTTTTCCGTGCTGGACAAAGGCTAAATTAGACTGAGTTTTTCCTGAAGCAATCACCGCATGTCCTTGACTCGTCTTTGACGAAATGTTGGAGCAGATTAATAAGGATTCTTGTAGCCGCAAATCGCAGTTGAGGAAAGTCTTTCTGAGATCATTCAAAGGGCTGATTGCACCCTGTAATAGATCGCAGTTACCCTAAGGCAGAACTAGTAAATTCGTCTTTTTCTGCGGCCTAGTTTTGATAATATAGGTTTGCGTCCAAGACTATTGAGGCTAATATGAGGCTAGTTTGACCCGATCTAAAATTTGATCTCTGAGGAAAATTTTGGGAGCTCCAGTGGAAGAATTTCAGAGGTGTTTGAGGTACGCTGAAGCAAAATCAAGAAAGGTCCCAATGCGTGGATTCGATAACCTTTTGATGCAGAACCTTGAGACTAGTTTGGGCAAGAGACTAAACATTCATCTCTAAGCTTGTGGTCTTTCTCATATTTGTTTCTTCTCAAATACAAGTTCATTATATAGTAAATATCTGCTCGGATACGAAGTTATTGCTAGGGCTAGAAGTGGATTATTAACGGGCTTTAGTATGAATTATTGGATGTTTGATCAATTAAAACTATGATTGTGTCTATGATGAATATTGTGTTAAATTTCCAATAATAAAACCAAGGCAACCAATACTGAAACCAAATTTAGTTTCGCTAAGATACAAAGTTCTTTAACTGATAAACAACGAAATATAAGCATAGAGATAAAAACACAGTCACACAAGAGACACAATAATTTTTCCTGGAAAAACGCACTTCTTTGTTGTACAATTTATTGATAGAGTTAGAGCAATTAGATCTCTTGAATGGCAATTTGTTTCACTATGAAAACCCTTTTGTTCTCACTACTAACCTAGCTTGAAACACCTTGCATACACTTGATCTAGCTCCTAAACCTTGCACACCAAGAACCCTATTTCCTAGCGCACTAGGGCTTAAATTTGTGCACACAAAAACTCCTATTTTTTCGTGCAACAGGTCTGTATTTCTATGCACACCAGGTCTCCTATTATATAGGACGCAACTCCTAAATTTGTGTGCAAATTAGCTCAATAACCTTGCATTCTTGCTCCTAAATCCCACGCACACCACAAGCAAGGAGGTCTCTCTCTCACTAACTCATGAGGCTTGCATTGTCCCACAACCTTGCGCACAAAGCAATGATGAATAGATGTGCTTTCGTCCTCCTTTTATTGATTCAATCCATGCTAAAATTGGCAAGTCACAAATTTAGAATTCGTGGTTTAACAAGTTAACTGAGTCGAATTGGTTCTTCTCTCTCCAATCATAACTTGGAGTTACAACTCACGATTCCTTCAATCAAGGACTGAAGCTCCACTCGTCCTATTCTAAATTTATAATTCCCAGTTTGCCACTTGATCTATAGTCAAATTGAAGAAGGTCCACGTAACTATTCCTCCAACACTACATATGGGTATGCCATCTCCATGAACTTGTCCATGGTCAAAGGAAAGACAAACTCGGTCTTCCTAGCTAAGGCATGAGCCAGGGAAGATCTCTTAGCTAGGAAGGTGCTTTTGGAAGAGCCTCATCACCCTGGAACTGTCTCCAACACTATCATGTTCTTCGCTACCGCAGTTGATGCCTCTGGACTAGAGGACTTCCCTGATTTCTCCTACGGAATCTGATCTAAAGACCTGTTCTTTCCAACCATGCTCTGCGAGTCTATCACCTTAGTCATAAGTGCCATGTACCACGTGTACTTCTGTAGCTACTTTCTTTGGTTGAAGGTGGTACCAGGAAGTCCAACTCTCTTTTGATCCTCCCCAAACAAATCTTTTTTCCACTTGGCTCGAACTCTCCCTATACTTGCAGTGATTGACTGAGGGGCTGCCTCCACTCGCCCTGGGCTTTAGTCCTCATCATCTTGCTGGTCAGCCCAACTACCAACTAGCCGAGGCTCAAACTGAGACACTGAGTGAGTCTCCATCTTGAGTAGCTTCTTCCCAGGTACTCGAATTTTCTCTTGCTCTACAGACTCCTTTAGAGCTTTGCTCTCCTCAACCATCACATCTCTACTCTGTGCACATCCTACCTTGCTACTCAAGACTGTGCCCGTCTCTGTTGAAATATGTAACTAGGTTTAGTCTTCATAATGTCTTACATGTTCTTGATTTTATGTATTTGATGTAAAGAGAAAAGAAAAATTATTATTATTATTTTTATAGCATGGGTTTCATGCTCAAGGTCAATTTATTTATAGGTCAAAGCAACCATTGTGTGCTTCTAGGATTTGTCATAGAGTCAAGAAGTCAAAAGAATCATTGTCATATGTAATAGACCCTATTGGGCATTTTCTATCATGTAAAAATAATTTATTGTAAGTCAAAAGTGTCAAGAGTCTCCCTCCAAGACCAAGTTGGCCTAGAAGAAAACAAGTTGCCCTGCTGAGATGAAGTCGACCTCATTTAGGGCTATTCGAACTCCATGATCAACTATATATATAATACATTCGACCTCATTTGAAGGATGATCAATCAAGCACAAGAAGAAGACCTAAAAACAAGCAAAGAAAGCAAGAGGACCTTAAGAAGAAGAATCAATGTTTAAAGCTTATTTTTATCCTTATTCTCTCACACATTCGGGTTGCAACTAGAGCTTTTGAAGTCACAAGATTATAGTAAAGAGTTCATCAAAAGAGCCAAGATATAGTTGCTAGAAAAACAAGTGAAGAGGCCGAGTATCTAAGAAGAAAAGAGCAAACCAAGCAAAGGAGAAAAGGACTAAATTCTGCCCTAAAATCATTCACATGTGCGAAAATCAGAACTACAAGGAGGGCTTGTTACCACCCAAACTAGTAGGGGTCCTAAAAGGGGATCCTTGAAGGGCTACTATTAGGCTAAGGGAACCAATGGAGCAATATCCCATTGTCACCTCCACTAAGGCTCCCTGCTCTTTATGGACTTTCACCGATGGGAGGAGACCCATTATGATGAGACACACCAACCCAGTAGGTCCCAAGAGATCGTTTTTTTTTAATTGTTTTTTATTGTTTTTTATGGGTGGTTTTCAAGATAAATGATGCCTTAGGAGACCTAATGGGCTAGGCCTAGAAAAGAAGAGAGAGTAGAATGAATAAGGTTTAAGGTGATCACCTTTTGGTGGACTAGTGCCTAATCCTTTGTGGAGATTGGAGTCAGGTAGAATTATGACTATGGACTTTTAGATTTTCTAGGTCAAGGAGGCCTCAAAGAGAACTTTGCTTAGCACTAGGGCAACAACAAAAGAAACTTCAAAGACTTTATACCTCGTTTTGCAAGGTAAATGGCTTGTCAAGATGAATTTCATCAATGAAAAATCCCTAGGAAGCATACATGAAGCATTCACTACTTAGAAACAAAATTTCCACAACTTCACATAAATAGATGTAGCAAATAAGCTCTAGTATAGCGAAATCTTAGCAACAATGTATGTGACAAAAATAAAAAGAAAGTAGCATTAAATTGTACTTACATGCATAAGAATATATCGAACCATCCAAAATTTGCCATTCAAGAAGCTCTAAGACATGAGAAAATAATATGAACATCAAAAATCATACCATGCTCCAAAAATTCGTCCTTCAAGAAGGAAAGCGAAAATCTCTAAAGAGATACAAGTTCCAAATCCAAATGATGATGCTAAAATGAATCCTCATCACTTTTATTTATACACCTCTAATGAGTTCGATTTAGCTAATTAGGCCTACATTAGCCCCTAAAATAAAATAATGTGCAAAATAACTAACTTTTGGTAACAAACCCACCAAACTAGCTCATAAACAAAAGAATAAGACCCTTAAGAGGTCGAATGCTCAATAATACACGTCGTTGGGCCTTCTCAGAAGCCCGATGAATACCATAAGTGCCATAATGATGAATAGGACTCCCAAAAGTAGTGGACAAGGGGTTGGCTCCTTGTTCTCCAAATAATAAATCTGTTTTGTTCCTAATGGGTGTGGGGGTACACAAGTAACCTCATGGGTCTCCAAGTAGATCGAAGATGCTTGTAGACCATCTGTAAGGGCTCAGATGATAATGTAAGTGATGCCACATAAGCATACAAGTCCTCGGTTATCTGTCAAGTGCATGATACAACTGTGGGGTTGTGTGGGCATGGTGAACTAGGTGCATCTTCCTCATCCAAGAGATGAAACTCAAGCAATCTTTGAACATCTCTAGGGATTCATGGAATGTTGTCTATTGTTGTGGAGGCCCATGGCTCTCTACACACACCCTACATGTGTTAATGTAGCCCTCTGAAGGGTTAGGACCCTGTATAGGGAGACCAAACCCAAAATGGAGATCATCAATAATCCTGCATAAAGATTCAATGCATCCCATTGCCTTCTAGTACAACAAGTCATTTGAAGAAATCGAGTTAAAAAACTTACAAACCATGGACAACAAGTGGGCACTTCATAATGGCATGTCCTTCCATAGTGGGCTTTGGCATGTGCTAATGTCTTCAAGCTCCAAGGGGGGTTAACCAAGTGCCCTATTAGGTGGTTTCTACTTCGTACTTCATGATGGCATGTGATAAAGTGATGGTACAAAGTAGGGGATGGAGGGGCACTTGGTTTCTACTTGGTGTGATATCTGCAGTAGAATTTATTTTAATATTTACTGAAGGGTTTTTGTAAATAACTAATTGGAAAATAAGTAGGTAAAATAAATAAGTTGTTGCAGTAGTAGAATTTTCACGTGGTATCAGAGCGAGTAATTAGAGACGGGAAGGGAAAATCAATTATGGGTCGAGATCATGATGCAGAGGCATCTACGTCAGGATACTCACGCAGATTTTCAGGAAATTGCATAAGAGACAATAATTTCGATTTCTCTATGCTTGCTTCCAGATTGGAAGAAGTTGCTTGTATGACAAGCTCTGCATCATCAAAGATATGGTATATAGATAGTGGAGCCTCCTAGCATATGACAACAATCCAAGAATGTTTCTCAGATTATCAGGGGGAAATGATGAATTTTCAGATCACTATGGGGAATAAGGCAAAGTGCACTCCAGTAGGGAAGTGTACCATAGTTTTTCAAATAGAAATGGGAGAGCAGTTCCGTGTTACCAATGTGCTGCATGTGCCAGGACTGGGGATGAACTTACTTTCTATATCGCAACTTCAAGGCAAGGGCTATGACGTTTTCTTCATTAAGGAGAAAGTATATGTCAAACACCCGAGTTGGAAAAAGAAAGTACATATTGCAATCAGAAGTAACATGTTGTATAGGTTACAGCTAGAATCACCAATGGCACTGATAGGCAGTGACAGAGACAAGGATTTGAATGAACTACGACACAAAAGAATAGGACATTTGCACCATGGGACTGTGAGAATTCTCAGGAAAACTATAACAGGAGTTCCAGATGTTTGTACACAACGAGATGATGTATGTAGAGGATGTGCTCTGGGAAAGTATGTCAAAACAACATTTCCTAGAGGTAAAAACCAGGCCAAGAGTGTACTAGGATTGATACACTCAGATATCTGCAGACCTATGTCCACTAAAGCTCTCATTGGTGCCGAATACTTTGTCACCTTCATTGATGACCACTTAAGGAAAACTTGGATTTATTTTTTGAAAACCAAAGATGAGGTTTTCTGTCGATTCAAATAATTCAAGGCTCTGGTGGAGAACCTGATAGGGAAGAAAATAAAAGTTTTGCACTCAGATAATGGTGGAGAATATGTCGATAAGGACTTCACTGATTTTTGCGTTGAGGGCATTAGAAGAGAGTGGACAACTCCTTACAATCTAGAGCAGAATGGAGTAGCAGAAAGGAAGAACATGACTATCATGGAAGCAGCGAGTGCCATGATGTATGATCAAGATATGCCAAAATTCCTGTGGGCAGAAGCATGCAACATGGCAGTCTATGTCCAGATTAGAACGCCTCAAAGGGCATTCGGCAAGATCACTCCAGAGAAAGTCTTCATCGGAAAGACTCCCGAAGTCGGCCATTTCAGGGTATTTGGGAGTTTAGCATATTGTGGTATACCTGCGGAGAAAAGGAAGAAGTTAGATCAAACTGCAGAGAAAGCATATCTAGTGGGATATAGCGAGAACGCTAAGGCATATAGAATCTATCTTCCAGGGAGTAGAAAGCTAATAGTTCGACGAGATGTGAAGTTCATGGAAGATAGGCCTTCAAAAAATCTCGAGAAATGCCTTCCGAGGAGCAGTGAAAAGATGAGTCGTTGGTCAAACCACTTCAACCAACGGTAGTCAAGAATTCTTCCTCAAAATAGGGAGAATCACAGGAAGAGGAGGAGCTAACAAAAGCACCTGCTACCAGAGGAAGAACTAGTAGGGAACTTCGACAGATTGTGCAGGATGCAAAAGATTTCATTGGTGCACTAAGAAAAAATAAGAGGGAGCGAAAACAACCAGATAGATATCAGGCATTAGTAGCTCAAGATGGGGAGCCTTCCAGTTTTTAGGAGGCCGCAAAACATCAAGTTTGGTTGGATGCGATGGTAGAGGAATACAACTCTATAATGGTGAATGATGTCTGGGAAGTAGTGCCTAGGCCTCAAGACAGATCAATGGCAGGTTCGAGATGGATTCACAAGATTAAATACGCTGTAGACGGCAGTGTGGAAAAATACAAAGCTAGGTTTATGGCTAAGGGGTATGCTCAGAAGGAAGGAATTGATTACGAAGAGCCTTCGCCCCAGTAGCCAGGGATACATCTATTAGAATTGTGATATCTCTTGCAACTTAGATGGGATGGGAGATTCATCAGATGGATGTCAAAACGACAGTCTTGAACGGGGTAATAGAAGAGGAAGTATACTTTGAACAACTAGAAGGCTTTGAGACACATGAAAAGAAGTCTCATGTATGTAGATTGAAGAAAGCCTTGTATGGGCTCAAACAGGGACCTAGAGCGTGGTATGGTCGAATTGATGGCTACTTGCAGAAAATGGGGTTCGTAAGAGTGATGCTGATCCCAATCTCTACTATTTGGTTGTAGAAGGTGAGCCTCTAATACTAGTATTTTATGTGGATGATCTCTTTCTGACAGGTTCATCTAGGCTAATCGAGGATTGCAAGAAGAATCTAGCCACAAAATTTGACATGAAGGATTTAGGATAGATGCATTATTTCCTAGGGTTGGAAATTTGGCAGCGGAAGGATAAAATCTTCCTTGGACAAGGGAGATATGCTACAGAGATACTGAAGAGATTCAGGACGCAACAATGTAGGCCGATGGCTACTCCAATGATCACCAACTCGAAAAAAATTGATGCATCAGAGGACAAAGATGTTGATCCCACCTTATACAGGCAGCTCATAGGGTCCCTGATGTATTTGGTCAATACCAAGCCAGATATTTGTTACGCTGTCAACACCCTTAGTCAGTACATGGTGGAACCAAAGAGGGCTCATTGGGCAGCAGCCAAACATGTTCTCAGATATTTACAGGGAACAATAGATTATGGACTCTTGTACAGCAGAAGTAAGGATATCAGACTGAGTGGGTTTACTGATGCAAATTGGGCTGGAAGTTCAGTCGATCGGAAAAGTACCTTTGGGCACTGTTTCAGCATTGGATCGGGAATGACCTCCTGGTGCAGTAGGAAACAGAAATCCGTAGCTCTGAGCTCAGTTGAAGCAGAATATATGGCCACTAGCACAACTTCGTGTGAAGCCATATGGCTTAGAAAACTGTTTGTGAACCTATTTAGAAGAAAGATGGAAGTGACTAGGATCGTGTGTGATAATTAGAGTTGCATCAAGCTCTCTGAGAATCCAGTATTTCATGATCGGTCAAAGCACATTGATATTCGGTGTCACTTTGTCAGAGACTGTGTCCAATGAGGAGCTGTACAGTTGAGCTACACTCCTAAAGGAGAATAGGTGGCAGACATCCTTACGAAGGCCCTTGGAAGAACAAAGTTTGATTATTTCAGTGAAAAGATGGGGATGATAAAGAATCCATTTCAGTAGCAGAAATGGGTATGATGTTGCAGTGCAGATGCAGTGTTGGGAGGAAGGACCAGCAACAACACAGATGCAGAGGTAGTTGCAGTGCAGATGCAGTGTTGGGAGGAAGGACCAGCAGCAACACGAATGCAGAGGGAGCTGTAGTATGGATGTAGCAATGGCAGTGGTAGAGCCATGGGCAACAGTACAAGATGCAACAGTGCAGAGGATGCTGGGTAGGAAGGCCAATCATCAGCACAGGTACTAGTGTCAGATGATCAGGGTGATGCTCAGTTGTGGAGTATTACTAGAGCACATTCCTCGTGAAGAGGGAGTGTTGATTTGGGGTAGCATCACATGTGCTCTAGCCATAAAATTTGGTGGAGAGGCTAAAGCACATGAAATCTCCAAGACCCAGAAATCGTTTTGGTAAATTCCATTCGGATGAAGAATTATTAAAATAATTAGTATTTTTAATGAGTTCCTAAGTCTAAACTTAGAAAAATAAAAACATTACTGGGTATTAATAAAGATAAGGATGAGAAGCTTCTAAGAGACGAAGATCAAGTCTATTCTAATCTCAGCCGTTGATTAGGGACTTAGTCTCGGCCGTTGATTCATCAACAAGAAAAGTATAAGAGAAGGCTTGAGGGTCAGTTGGAGATATACTGAGGGAGACCAGTCAGTTCGATTTTTGGAGCGGGGCTTGCTGAGAAATTCGAACTAGAGGTTTGGATTGCAGCAAGAGGTAGCGAGTACATAATAGAGAGGAAGGAACAGTGCCGGAGAACCAGCGCAGAGTTCAGAGAGGTAGATGCAGAGCTACTTAGGAAGACACAGGGGAAGCTGGACTGCGCAGTCACTGGAGGGCCTGCGTGGGTGACGCAGAGAGCCCAAGTGCTGACGCAGTGAGGTAGATGCTGGCACAGGGGGTCTAGGAGCTGCGTAAAGGCTAGTTGGATAGACGTTGAGCCTAGGGGAGTCACCGAAGGATTTGTCTCTGTTGGGTGAGCCAGTTTGGCACCCTAGTTGTACTTGAGAAAAAATTAATAATAAAATCCTCCTCTGCTGCATTGGTTTTCCCGCATTGGGTTTTTCTGGGGACATTTGTGCAAAAATATCTGTGTTGATGTGTTTGATTCTTGTGCATGTATTTATTTCTGTATTATAGTGTGATATATGCAGTAGAATTTATTTTAATATTTACTGAAGGGTTTTCGTGAATAAGTTGTAGGAAAATAAGTAGGTAAAATAAATCAGTTGCTGTAATAATAGAATTTTCACACAATTGTGGTACATGAGTCACCCCAACCTTGATTTTTCCACCCTTCATTTGTCTTTTGTATTTTATGATTTTTCTTTGGTTAATTGCTCAAGGCTCAAGGAGTAAGAGCATGATGTGTAAAGTATGGCAGTGGATACCCCCTTTGAGATGGGGCGGTTCATTATCCACCAGGTGTTGGGACAATCATGTGTTCCTGAATGATAAAAGAGGCTCATCTAGGGCCTATAGGAACCAGAGTGATGGCCATGAGAATGGGGTAGAGCTCATGCGTTGGCTTCTGCCCACGTGCTAAATGTGTTTGTCCCGACCATCTTTTGCATTTTGTGGTACATTTTCCTGCTGAATGTGGCCAATTATGTTTTTACTTTTCTTTTAGTTGCATGAACCTCAAGGGCATCATTTGAGGCCCAACCCAAGGTATGGGCAAGGGGAAGGCTAACCCTATGTGGACCTAGGTGGGAGGAATGATGAATGGGGTTATAATGAGCGGAAGGGGAGTGATATATGTGGATAAGGGAGCAGGACCACGCAACCAAAATCAGGGTTTCCCATGAAGTACAATCCCTAAAGCCCAAAGGTTAGTACAAGAGATCCCATGGGACTAGTGTCCAGGGTTAACATCCAAAAGAGGTATAGGGGACAAAAGCACAAGCCTAGCCCACTCTTTCTGCAGAATCGCCCCATTAATCCATGCTCAAAAGTTTCCATGTTAAGTAAACTACAATACTCAATTACCAAATGACAAGGCATACCTTTAGTTTTGGGAGACCCACCTTCAAACATACGATCATGACAGATGGGTGAGGGACCACATGGCTGGCTTAGGTGGTAGAGAAGTGGAACAATGAGCTAGTTGGTAGCTGCAAGGGGCTGCCGGTTGAGGACCATGTTCTAGAAATTATTTTCCTAGGGATATCACTGAAAAAATGGTGGGTAACATCCAGGTCCAATTGGGACGTGATCTATCGAACAGTAGGAAAAGCTACATGAATGACAGGTCACAAGAACACCGACAATCTCTTGGTACACCACAAACTTGTTCGCTGCACATACAATAGATGTAAAACACGAGGCAACATGCTTTCACAACGTCTCATGATCGCACATGCTTGGATTAGACCCATAAAATTGACTCATAAAAAGAAACTTTCAAATGCAGTTTTAAATCTAAATGCAACTAATCTATCATGAGAAATATCATATGACATTAGTTCTAATGCAAAAATCAGTATGCAATGCATCCTATTTTACACGCATATATTACAATGTCAACTATCAAGGCAAGGGGTGATACGACTTAATTTGACCTGTTGTGGCCAAATTTTGTCGTTGAGTTTAGCAATATAGTAATAGTTCTCCCCAACATTCCCATGGATCTTGACAGGCATCAGGTCTTTATCAACTAAGATCAGCTCCCCGACCTTGTATTCTTTCTTAGGCTTCTACTTTGTGCTCGTTTTTGGGTTTAGTCATTTGAGGATGCAGACTTCCTGTGAAGGGAGAATGGGAGAAGGCTTTTCAACCTCATGTGTTTCATAATAGGGGATTGGTCTAGGCTTGATCACATGAGAAATGTAAGTTGACTCTCTATACAAGATAAAAGGGGTTCCATCGGATTGCGGGATAGTAGCGTATGACAAGTCCATTTGAACATGACCCCCAACAATGACTCTCCACTTCCTAGACAAGAGCATTCCCCATACATCAAGAATATCTATGATGTCAACATCCATGAGAAGGGATATATCAAGGTTCCTAGCCAAAGAGACCTTAATATCCTTTATGAGGCCTTCCACCTCTACAGGCTTAGAATTAAAACCACATACCTTCTTTTATGGCCAAGTAATGCTGATTCCTAGTTGCATCATAACCTTTAAAAGCATGATGTTGGCAGAGGCCCCTGAATCAAGCATACAATTATGCAGCAAGAGGTCATTGATAGCCAAAGTGAGCATAAATGGTTCATGTCCAGGGTTACGATCGGGAATATGAATGTTTTGTAAGTCTTCAAGTAATTCTTCCTCTTTGAAACCTAGGGACTTCTTAATTTGTTGTTGTTGCTCAGGAAGCTTTGCAATTTCCTTTAAAGGAACGGGTATAGTTATTTTCCCTATGGTAGTCTCCAAGTCAATGTTAAGGCCACCCTTTTTGCTCTTCTCCTTCTTTTTAATGTTTTCTTTCTTTGAAGGATCCTTTTTAGGGTCAACCTTTGTTTGGGCATCCTTTTTAGAAGGATTTTTAGAGGGGACATTCTTTGGAGGGGCTTGCTTGGGAGGTGATGCGTCTTTGTTTGTTTCCTTAGAGGTTGTGGGGTCCTTATGGTTATCCTTTCGTGAATATTGTACCCCTTTGAAGCTCCCACTATTGTCAACATTAAGAATCAACTCCTCCTTTTCTTCTTGGATTGTAACCTCACTAATGAGAGGATGCGTGTATGAGCCTCCCAACAAAATGTTGAAGACATCGGATTCTACAAGGTTGGCTTGCTCATTTGCCTTTTCATCATCACTCTCATCACTCTAACTTTGCTTGTCTTCGGAGGATGAATCCTGCTCCATGACATTGGTTGGATCCAAAGTGTTCAGGACTTGAGACGAGCTTGGTTTCTCTTTGTCATTTTGCTTTTTAGGAAAAGCTTTACCCCTTAGAATGTAACTAGTCTTTTGGGCCTTCTCTAATGTGGTGATTTTGTTCATAACTACCCTATCCCATGAGTGGAATTCTTTACTAAGATTTTCCATCCTTTTAAGGATGGCCAAAAGGGTTTCTTCACGTTGATCTTTTGTCTTTTCCTTCTTGGTTTCGACTTTGGCTTTAGGAATGTCATTGGCATCCATTCTTGAAATACATAGGTTCTCTTCGACCTCAATTGCTATTTCTTTGGCTTTGGCCAATGTCGAAGGCTTCTTGTCTCGTAATGTATAGGTGAGGTGGCCCCCAACGACTTTTATGAATTTGTCAAGAATGTTAGCATTAGAGGGTTTCAAATGATCATGGATATTTCAGAGTACCATATCAAACTTTTGAATGAATTCCTGGATGTCTTCCCTGCCCTTATTTGATAGAACCTTTCAATGTTAAAGGTTCCTTAGGCATTGCATGACCATCTTTTCATGAATAGGTCTTCAAAATCATCAGAATCCTTGATGCATGCTGGGGGAAGACTAAGATACCATTCTCTTGCTTGTCCTTCAAGTGATAAAGCAAAAAACATCATGAGCCTATCTTCATAGATCATTCTAGGGGACATGTGCCAATAGAATTCTTCAACAAAGTCACAAACACTCATAGTAGCATCCCCTTTGAATTTGGGTAATCGTCAGTTATACTTTTCAGGTAATGGTTTGGGATCATCGCTCAACTTCGAAGGGGCAAAAACACTAACCAAGTGTCTGTTACTCTTGGTCATGTATGGATGGTCAGTGGTAGAACTAGTTGCCATCTTTGGGGTAGGATCATTGACCTCCTCAAATTCAGGGAGAAGAGCGGTCCCAACAGGTGATGGGGCTCTTTCCTTCTTTTTTGCAGCAACCCTAGTTACAAGAGAATGTTGTCACTTTCAAGTAAACTAGGTGTTTTAAGAATGACTGGAGTCACCAAAGGAATACTTGAAAATTTGTCAATGAATCAATTTCTCAATGATTCACTAGGGAGGCAAACCTACTTCCTCCCTGGCATTGACGCCAGAAATGTTACCACTCAAACTAGCAGGGGTCCTAAAAGGGGATCCTTGAAGGGCTACTACTAGGCTAAGGGCAACAATTGAGCAATAGCTCACTGTCACCTCGGTTAAGGCTCCCTGCTCTTTACAGACTTTCACTGATGGGAGGAGACCCGTTATGATGAGGATCATGAAATGGATAAACCAATCATAGGGTGAGGGGTGATCCTGGAAGCCTATTCCAACAGAGGCTCAAATATGTGGCTTGCTTGCTTTGGAAGGCAAGGTTGAAAGCTCTCAAGGAAGGGCTTAAGGGGGAATTTCAAGGTTTAGGTTTAAGGTATATATCTTATAATGGAGGTTCCTAGGCCTTGAAATTCTTGTGAAAGCTTGGATTCCAAGTGATCCTTGAAGAATTACCCTTAATAGTGTCTGGGGCCACATGGGACTAGTGGACCTAGGGTTAGGTCAAGGTGTTAGGGTTTAGCAACCAATGATATGCTTGACCTAATTCTGGTGGAAGAAAGGGACCAAGGAAAGAATTTTTAATGCAAGACAATGTGAGGGTCCTAATGAGGTTTCTAGCTTAAGGAAACCAAGGGCAAGATTCAATCTCGAGGCTAGAGCTTGAGATATCTCAAAACCCCATCGTTGATTCAATCTCGAGGCTAGGGCTTGAGATATCTCAAAACCCCACCATTGAAATTTCTTCAAAATTGGAGGGCACCTAGGAGACACACCAACACATTAGGGGCCAAGAGATTGAAATTTTTTGATGGGTGGTTTGCAAGATAAATGATGCCCTAGGGGACCTAATGGGCTAGGCCTAGAAAAGAAGAGGGAGTACAATGAATAAGGTTTAAGGTGATCACCTTTTGGTGGATCAGTGCTTAATATTTGGGGAGATTGGAGTCAGGTAGAATCATGACTATGGAATTTTAGATTTTCTAGGTCAAGGAGGCCTCGAAAACAACTTTTCTTAGCACTAGGGCAACATCAAAGCAACTTTAAAGACTTTGTACTTCGTTTTGCAAGGTAGATGGCTTATCAAGATGAATTTTAGCAATGAAACATCCCTAGGAACATTCATTCATTATACATGGCCCATACATGAAGCATTCACTATCTAGAAACAAAATTTCCACAACTTCACATAAATAGATGCAACAAATAAGCTCTAGTATAGCGAAATCCCAACAATAATGTATGTGACAGAAACAGAGAGAAAGAATAGCATTAGATTGTACTTACATGTATAAGAATATATCCAACCATTCTAAATTTGCCATTCAAGAAGCTCCAAGACATGAGAAAATAATCCAAACATCAAAATTCATTCCATGCTCCAAAAATTCGTCCTCCAAGAAGGATAGCGAAAATCTCTAAAGAGATACAAGTTCCAAATTGAAGTGATGATGCTAAAATGAATCCTCATCACTACTATTTATACACCTCTAATGAGTTCGATTTAGCTAATTAGGACTACATTAGCCCCTAAAATAAAATAATGTGCAAAATAACTAACTTTTGGGGACAAGCCCACCAAACTAGCTCATAAACAAAAGAATAAGCCTCTTAAGAGGTCAAATGATCAATAATACATGTCGTTGGGTTTTCTAAGAAGCTTGATGAAGTCCATAAGTGCCATAATGATGAATAAGACTCCCAAAAGTAGTGGACAAGGGGTTGGCCTTTTGTTCTCCAAATACCTAATGGGTGTGGGGGTACACAAGTAACCTCATGGGTCTCCAAGTAGATCGAAGATGCCTGTAGGCCATTTGTAAGGGCTCAAATGAGAATATAAGTGATGCCACATAAGCACACAAACCCTGGGTCATTTGCCAAGTGTATGATACATCTGTGGGGCCGACTAGGCATGGTGAACCAGGTGCATCCCCTCATCGAATAAATGAAACTCGAGCAATCTATGAACATCTTTGGGGATTCATGGAATGTTGTCTACTGTTGTGGAGGCCCATGGCTCTCTACACACACCTTACATGTGCCAATGTAGCCCTCTAAAAGGTTAGGATCTCGTAGCGGGAGACCAAACCCAAAATGGAGACCATTTGTAAAGCTGCATAAGATCCAATGCATCCCCTTGCTTTCTAGTACAATAAGTCATTTAAAGAAATCGAGTTAAAGAACTTACAAACTATTGACAACAAGTGGGCACTTCATAATGGCATGCCCTTACATAGTGGGCTTTTGGCATGTGCTAATGTCTTCAAGCTCCAAGGGGGGTTAACCAAGTGCCCTATTAGGTGGTTTCTACTTTTAAAGAGGATGATAAGCCCCAGGTACATCCTTCAAATGTGGTGGCACGTGATAAAGTGATGGTACAAAGTAGGGGATGAAGGAGTCAATCCTGGGTTACATGCCAAGGTACAAGGGTAGCTAATAAAGGGGAAGCCCACACTTGGGTATATAATGTATAGGAAGGAGGAATCGTGGTACACGAGTCACCTCAGCTTTGATTTTTCCACATTTCTTCATTTGCCTTGTGCCTTTTATGATTTTTGTTCGGTTAACTACTCAGGGCTCAAGGAGTAAGAGCATGATATGTAAAGTATAGCAGTGGATACCCCCTTTGAGGTGGGGCAGTTCATTCCCCACCAGAGGTTGGGACAATCATGGATTCTTGAATGATAAAAGAGGCTCATCTAGGGCCTATAGGAACTAGGGTGATGACCATGAGAATGGGGTAGAGCTCATGCATTGGATTTTGCCCACGTGCTAAATGTGTTTGTCCCAACCATATTTTGCATTTTGTGGTACATTTTCCTGTTGAATGTGGCCAATTATGCTTTTAGTTTTCTTTTCAACTGCATCAACCTCTGGGGCATCATTCTAGGCCCGACTCAAGTTGTGGGCAAGGGGAAAGGGAAGGCTAACCCTATGTGGAACTAATGGAGGAACGTGGACCCATGTTGGAGGAATGAAGAATGGGGTTATAATGAGCGGAAGGGTAGTGATATATGTGGATGAGGGTGTGGGACCATGCAACCAAAATCAAGATTTGCCATGAAGTACCATCCCTAAAGCTCAAAGGTCAATAAAATAGATCCCATGGGACTAGGTCCCAGGGTTCACATCCAAAAGAGTTCTACGGGACAAGAGCACAAACCTAGCCCACTCTTTCCACTAAATCCCCCCATTAATCGATGCCCAAAATTTCCATGATAAGTAGCTTGCAATACTCAATTACCAAATGACAACGCATACCTTTAGGTTTGGGAGGCCCACCTTCAAAGATATGATCATGGTAGATGGGTGAGGGACCACATGGCTGGCTCAAGTGGCGAAGAAGTGGCACAATGAGCTAGTTGGTGGTTGCTGGTTGCCCTCTGAGGACCATGTTCTAGAATTTCTTTTCCTAGGGACATCACCCACAAAATGGTGGGTAATAGGGCTAGAAAATTACAGGCTTGAAGTGGAAGCCAAAATTTTGTTGTAGAAGGCCGAAATCAAGAGATTGAAGCTAATTTTACTTGGGTTGACTTTGTGAAGGATAAGCTCATCAAAGGATAAGTTGACTTGGTCTTGGACGAGTGTTTGTCTTGGGTCCAAGGGTCTTGGAATTTGTCATTTGAAGATTCTATAAGAAGAGAAGAATTGTTGTGGGTTTTTCTCTCTTGGTCCTCTCTAGGAGAGGTTTTGGCCTTGGCTAGCAGCCTATATCATGTGTCCATTTGTGTTATTGATCTTCATAGTTTGGTAGTTGTTTGATGATAAGAACACTATAATAATCAAGAGAAGAAGAAACTAATTATAAATACTGCAATTTGAAGTAAAGAACATCACAAGCAATTATCAAAGTAAAGAGAAATCACCTTAATCGAGCTGCCCTAGATTTCTCAATAGTATCTATTTGGAACTTGTAGCGATTGTTCATCCTAACACCTATCAACTTCTTATATCTAGAAGCTAAACGTTGTAGGTAAGCCTTACCTCTGTTGAAGATGACATCATAACCCTTCTACTCAAGGGTGTCTACCAAAACAAGATTCTGCTTTAGTCTTGGAACATAGACGACATCTCTAAGATGGAGAGGATTACCTGACTCCCTCTGCAAACTGATAGTACCAACTCCTCTCGCTGCATGCATGCCATACAATGCTCTTTGCTGAGCTTTCCATGCAAAAACTTTCTTGAGCTGGGTAGAAAAGACATCTACCTCCATCGATGCAACTACATGATCCTTACTGGACTCCTTACAATTAGGGCAGTTAGTGGCGTAATGTACGAACTCATGGGAATGGAATGACTTGATCTTGCTCAAATCCTTCTTCTTCTTCTCACCCTTCTGATTGGACTCGACCTCTCCTTGGCCCTTCTTGCCCTTGGCTTTACCTTCCAGGGCGAAGTTCTCCTCGTCCTTTGTCTTTGTTGATCTACCATCTTTGGTCCCTGTGTATTTCTTACTGAACACAGTCACCCCATAGCCTTTACCAACTAGGAAAATTTCCTCTGCCACTTACTGCATCCTGGAAGCTATACCAAGACTTATGAAGTCCTAGTAATGGAAAACTATCAAGGTCATTGTTTGGTACAGTGACACCTGCACCACCTAGCTCATTTCGAACTTGAGTGAACTTTGAAAGATATGTGACGATGGGCTCATCTTTGCTCATCCGGATACTTCTTAGCTTCTATTTGAGAGCTAGCTTCTTGGCATCATTGGAACCCTGATACAGATTTAAGATGGCTTTTAACATCAAACGATGTCTTGTTCTCATGGAGATGAGGAACAATATGGTCTCTGACCCCCTCTAGAATGATCCGTCTCACCTTGGTGCCATTCTTAGTATGCTGGTCCAACTGTTGGGGATCTTAAGTTTGCATTATTGCCTACTTGATAAACTTGCCTACCCCATTATCTTCCAACACTATTATGATTTGCTCCTTCCATGCACATAAATTCAAGGCTCCCTCTAAACTGTGATATGACCTTAGTCCTAGGAACACCATCTTGCTATCCAAATACTGCTCTGCTATGCTCTTCAAACTCTAGCGCTCACCTTTCTGACTGATCTGTGCCTCTTTACTTAACTCTTCAACTTGGTGCTGGGCTTTATGCTGATCTTTGCTATGATACCATGTTAAAATTCCAAAGAACTTTGCAACTACCTATTGAATGACTGAAAACAAGGCAACCAATACTGAAACCAAATTTACTTTCACTAAGATACAAAGTTCTTTAACTGATAAGTAGCGGAATAGAAACATAGAGATAAAAACACAGTCACGCGAGACACTAATTTTCCTTGGGAAACCTAACTGGGAAAACCCACTTCTTTGCTGTAGAATTTATTGATAGAGTTAGAGCAATTAGATCTCTTACAAGCCAATCTATTTCACTATGAAAACCCTCTCGACCTTACTACTAACCTAGTTTGAAACACTCTTCATACACTTGATTGAGCTCCTAAACCTTGCACTCCAGTAGCCATATTTCCTAGCGTATTAGGGCCTCAATTTGTTCGTGCAAAAACTCCTATTTTGTAGCACAATAGGTCCCTATTTTTATGCGCACCAGGTCTCTTATTATATAGGACACAACTCCTAAATCTGTGTGCAAATTAGCTCAATAACTTGTGCATTCTTGCTTCTGAAGTCCATGCACACCAAAAGTGAAGAGGTCTCTCTCTTACTAACTCGAGAGGCTTGCTCTGTCTCACAACCTTGTGCACAAAACAGTGATGAATACATGTTCCTTCATCCTCCTTTTATTGATTCGATCCATGCTAAAATTGGCAAGTCACAAATTTAGAACGTGTGGTTAACAAGTTAACTAAGTTGAATTGGTTCTTCTCTCCCCAATCATAACTTGGAGTTACAACTCATGTTTCCTTCACTCAAGGATTGAAGCTCCACTCGTCCTATTCTAAATTTATAACTACCACTCGATCTGTAGTTGATCTGAAGTTCCACGTGACTAGCCCTCCAACAATACACATGAATATGCCATCTCCATGAACTCGTCCATGGTCAAAGGAAAGACAAACTCGGTCTTTCTGGATAAAGAATGAACTGAGGAAGACCTTCTCTCGCTAAAGTTTTCAACACTCCCTTTTAGCAGGGAAGGTACTTCTGGAAGAACCTCGTCCACCTCGATCTGTCTCCAACACTATCATGTTCTTTGTTGCTGCAACTACGCCCTCTAGACTAGAAGACTTCCTTGCTTTCTCTCGCAAAATCTTATTTGAAGACTTGTTCCTTCCAACCATGCTCTGCGAGTCTCTCACCTCAATCATGTTGAGAAATCTAGGGCAGTGATTTAATTAGGATTTTATTAATCATTTCTCTAAACTTGACAAGTTCATGTGATGGTTATTGCATTAGTTCTTTTATCATTATTGAATTATGTTCATCATCAAGATAAATGCCAAACAAGAAGATCACAATGCAAACAATAGATACACTAGAGATAGGCTTTAAGCCAGGGAAAAACCCCTCAATAAGGGAAAACCCATAAAAATCTCTTCTTATAGAATCAATTCAAGGAGACTTCCAAGACCATAAACTCAAGAATGAACCACCAATATCAGGCCGGCCACCCAAGATAATAAATTACTTCATCAAACACGATTGTTTCTCTTTAAAATTTCAGCCCTATGGAAAACCTAACTTTTCACAGAAAAATTTCAGCGTTCAAGAGAGGAGTCGATCAAAACCAAACCAAGAGAGATATATTTCATTGCCTTCTTTAATAATTTCGTACTTCTTATGATGCCTCAAATCCGCTCGATTAGTTCGATGTATGATAAGAGTGTGTCTAATGAGGGTCAAATCCTCCTCAATAAATAGCTTTTCAAGTGAGTGCATGGGCCTCTTCGAAGCCAACTTTGAGGTTGGCTGACTTTACTCCTGGTGGGCCTCTAGACAATTCATTTACATAAAATATATTGTTTCCTTTGATACGTGAGCCCTCCAAGGGACTTGACATCACGATTTTGACTTTTGACTCAAGATATAAAACTAGAGCACACAATGGGTGCTTGACCTATTGACTTTTGACTCAGGCATGAAACCCATGCCTTAATAAGACAATTCCTTTTACAAAAAAAATTCTTTTCTCAAGTTCAATAATAATTACATTGTGACATGAGACAAATACAATTATGAAGACCGAAACTAGTTACATTCTTCAACACTCCCTCTTAACTAGGGAGGTATCCATAATTGACAACTGGTATATGGACAATACTTTCTTTGAAGAGTCGGATTGGTAAGCCATTTCATAAGCTATCTTTTTTGCTTTTGTCAGTGCATCTCATCGTATCGACCAACATTGTCATATAGCAAGGCCTTGACTAATAACTCTATCTCTCCACTAGATTAGAGCCCAATGCTGGGGAGACAATAATTTATAGATACCTTCATCATTGTCTCTCAAAGCACATATCCCATCCAGATGTTCATAAGGTATGTCCTTTTAGGACCATTCCCCTCTTGGATTTACACATCCTCAAGGAATCTCCTCGTCGACTAGTCTTTCCTATTGGATGCCGTATACAATCCTCAAAAGAGTATCGACTCCCGAGACTACTTCTATCCTCAAGAATATTCGGTCTCAGATGCTTACCCAATCCTCCATTTTTTCTTCATTTATGTGAAGACAAGAATGATGTGTCCATCTCTCCCTCTCAACCAAGGAGGATCTACTTAGTCCTTTACATATGAAGGGAATATATCCAAGCTCCCTTTTAACTAGGGACTTGCTTCCAATTTCAGCTGTCTATTCTTCCCTCGAGATCATGGTACTATCAGCTTGCTAGTAGGCATCATCAACTGCTATCATGGAGCCATCTTCTTTTGTTAGGATATTTCGACACATAGGAAATAATTAAGTATAACTTGGTCTAGTGTAGAGTTAGGTAAAGTGTGTTTCTTTACTTTGTACTTTTGTAACATACAATCCGACGGTCATGATATGTTCTAGACATGAAGTGATCCGACGATTCATTCTCTCCTCGGTATTCTCGACACTTGATCCGTGGCTTAATACTCGATTGGTCCATGATCTCTATTTAAAGAGCATGGAGGGTCATTTATAAGGTGACCGTTCATGAGAGAAGCTTATGTAAATTTTTTTTCTTTTACATTAATAAATTGCCTGAAGTGGCCGCGTTGGCTCAGGCTGTCGATTGTTTCCCTTTTTGAGGGTTTTAACCAAGTCAAGAATACTGGTGTATTGATCTGTGATTTATTTGTGAGCAGTGTCCCTTGGTGTTCTATCTAAGGAACTTACCATGTAAATTCCTATATGGTATTAGAGCTATTTGAAGGCTACGTTGGCTTAGGCCGTGCACTTGTTCCCTCTTTGAGGGTTTTAACTTTTAACCATGTCAAGAATACTGGTGTATTGATCTGTGATCTATTTGTGAGTGGTGTCCCTTGGTGTTCTATCTAAGGAAATTACCCTGTAAATTCCTACATGGTATTAGAGCTATTTGAGGGTCGCATCCATTGGTGATCCAAATTCGAAGCTGGTACAACTGCATCCGACTGTCGTTTCCTAGATCTACTGTTTCTCACTGCTTTTGGGCTCAGATGACTTCTCTATTGTGTTAGGAGCATCTGTTCCAGTGAGGAACCTTTTCGTTTCACGCGAAAAGGTTTCCGTTAACCCTAGCTATGTCATTTTTAAGATTTGGAGGTTTACAATCTTTATTTGCAGTTTTAGTTATTTATCTCTCTGTTCATTTCGGTTTATTTATCTCACTGTTTTTATTACTGGATCTATATCTTTCATTTCTGCATATGCTATTTGCCTCGCAAATCTGTGCAATCTAGGCAAATAAAAAACAGAAAGGAAGGATTTTTCTCATGCATATGTTCTTTATCGCTGCGCCTTAGTGTGATTTCGGAAAATAAAAAACATTGAGGAAAATATTTTGTTTCTAGTGAAATATAACTTTAAGCCGTAAGGCTTGTTTTTTTGCATGTTCGTGTTGGGTTGTGTGGTTTTTCTTTGTTTTGTAGGCAAAAAGAGATTTTTCAAGTAAGCACACACTCGAAAGCTTCAATAAGTAAAAAAAAAAAAAAACCCTCCTTCCTTTGTTCGAAAAGTTACTAATCTTTTAAACTAGCTCACTTGGTCCAAAGTACTTTATGAGAATAGAGGTCTTGGGTTCAAGTCTTTCTTTTTGTTGAGTTGTTTTTTCAAAAAGCACATGTAACTTATGTTTTAAAGTTACTTTATGTAAAAGTATTCTCATCCATTATTAAAAGTGAGTCACTTATAATTTTAAAGTCACTTTATCTTTTATTTAAGTTATTATTTAGTGGGTAGCTCATAAATTACCATTGTAAAAGTGACTTTCACTTATTTATAAAAGTGGGTTATAGAGTAATATTTTTTAGAAGTGAGCTAATTAGATTAAGTTTGGAAATGGGGGGATTTTTTTTTTTTTTTTTAAATATAACATTATCATTGACTTCCCAACATTCATGTGCTTCGTTGGCATCTTCAACAACTTTTTCTTCAAAAAGGCATAACTTCCTCATCCGGAAGCCGTTTTTTTTAATCAGCCTAACTTTTCGAGATCTTTCCATTTGAACATTAGTTTCAACATCTACAACTTCAGTTTTTGTTAAAATAGAAAGTCCATTTCAAGTTATTGTTGACAACACCAACTACTTCCAATGGTTGTCCTACATTATGGATTTACTTAGAAGTAAAGGTCTTTATGGAATAACTTCAGGCCAAGAGTCTAAACCTAAAGAAGAAGATAAACAAGCCAAATGGGAAAATAAACAAGATGAAGCATGTGGGTTGATAGGGATGTTTATTGCTCCAGACCTTTGATTCCATATCGCAGAGCTTGATACCGCTGATGAAGCAATGAAACAACTCAATAAAGTTTTTGGAATTAAAAATGAAATTAGAGCCGATCAACTCGAAAATGAGTTGCTTACATGGACCCCAATAATTTTTCTTCCATTGAAGATTTTTTGTCCAAGTTCAAGACCCTTAGACTTTTCTTGGAAGGTGTTAAGGTTAAGAAAGAGGATGGTAGGCTTATCTATTTCATTCTTACGAAGTTAAGACCAGCCTACTCTTTGTTTATTTCCACCTTCCATTCTACTAGAGAAGCCTTTATTTCTCAAGGACAAGCTTAAAAGTCCCCCTCTTTTGATGCCTTTTGTGATTTTTTAATAAGAGAACAAGAAAAACTCTTACATCTTGGTCTTCTTAATACTGGAAATGTTTCTACGAAAGCCTTAGCAGCGCAACAACAACCAAATTCAAAGAATCCTAAGAAGCAGTATCTTAAAAAAAATGGTCCTAAACCAAACAAGGGTCCTGAGCAATTTTAGTCTCAAAATGAAAAATCAATTCAACAAAATGACAAGGCAAAAAAAAATAAAGGGAAGAAGACTGATAAACATTGCAACTTTTGTAATCGAGATGGTCACTTAGAATCCAAATGCTTTAAGAAGATGGAAGCCTTGGAAGCAACAATGAAAAAGTATAACATCCATTTGGAGCACTCTTCGTCTTCAACTTCATCTTCAGGGATAACACTTTCTGCATGTGGTTGTCAAGTATCTCGATTTGGTTATGCACTAAATGTATCTACTTTTTCTCATTCTCATGAGTGGGTGATTGATTTTGGAGCTTCTTATCACATGGACAAAAACAAAGCCATGCTTTCTTCTTTAAATGATTGTAACACCAAAAATATATATGTTGGCGATGATAGATCTCTTAGTGTTTTAGGGACTAGAACTATTCATCAGACAATGGTCAATTTAATGATGTATTATGCGTTCCTACCTTACCCTGCAACCTTCTATCTGTATATCAGATAACTCAATCAGGGGAAGGTAAAATCTTTGAATTTTCACCTCATGATGTTGTAATTAAGGACCTAAGAGATCTTAGACAGATTTTCACTATTGGCATTGTTGAAGATTCTACAAGGTTGTATAAGTTTAACAACTTTGGGTTGTCAACTCTTCCCTCGGTATTTGTTGCTCATAATGATGAAGTGAGCAAATTTTGGCATGAGCGATTTGGTCACTTAAACTATTGCTCCCTTCAAAATCTATGTAAAGAAAATATGGTGACAGGTCTTCCTATGGTATCTTGCAGAGATGGTGTTTGTTCCGGATGTGTACTCGGAAAATATCATCATGATAGTGTTGAAAAACATGCCTCTTGGCACACCTCAACCCCTTTACAGCGTGTGCACAGTGATTTATGTGGTCCACTTCCAGTTGTTTCATTCTCTGGTTACAAGTATTTCTTAACTTCCATTGATGATTTCTCTAGACGGACTTGGGTATACTTCTTAAAACTCAAGAGTGAAGTTTTTAACATGTTCTTGGCCTTTAAGGCCTTTGTTGAGAAACAATCTGGACATCAAATTCTTAAGCTAAGATTTGACAATGGCAGAGAATATGTTAACAACAAATTCATCAACTTTTGCACTGAGCATAGAATTCAATTGCAACATACTGTTCCATATATTCCACAACATAATGGTGTCACTGAAAGGAATAATAACATCTTAAAGGAAATGACTAATTGTATGCTTCAATCTAAAGGACTTAGTCTTAATTTTTGGGCAGACGCAATTAACTGTGCAGATTTCATAGTAAATCACACTCCTACTAAGGTTTTAAAGAATATCACTCCAGAAGAAGCATGAAGCTCAATTAAACCAGATGTAAGTGACTTTCGTGTTTTTGGAAGTGAAGCATGGGCCCATATTCTAGATGAGAAACATAAAGCCTTAGAACCTAAGAGTGAAAAATGTATTTTTGTTGGATATTTTGAAGATGTCAAAGGATATAGAGTTCTTCCACCTAAATCCAAAAATCTTATCATTAGAAGGGATGTAAAGTTTGCTGAAAATATATTGGCCTACAAGCCTAGTTCAGCAGATGTGCCACCTCTCTCTATCCCTTCTAATTCCGAAAATATTTCTTCTTCAGATAATGACAGCGAGGATGACAATCCTCCCCCACCTTCTTGGGATCCTCCTTTAGTTCCGCAGCTTCCAAAATGGGTTTGCGCTACTCGGGATGCAACAGGTGCTCTTGTAGGTGATCCTCCAGATCAACGTCGCACACATTCTCAGTTTGATAGAGCCTCTTCTTTATTGGCTAAAGCTTCAGCGAATTGTGATCCTGACACCTTTGCAGAAGATTCAGGCCATCCAGATTGGGACGCATCTATGAATGAAGAATATCGTTCACTATTGGCAAATGATACATGGGACCTTGTTTCTCTTCCAAAGGGACGAAAATTTGTTAGATGCAAATGGGTTTACAGAACCAGGTTTGGACCAAATGGAAAAGTTGATAAACTTAAGCTTGTCTTGTTGCTAAGGGTTTTTCACAAGTTGAAGGCATTGACTATACTGAAACCTTCTCCCCTGTTGCCAAAATGAACTCTAACCGCCTTGTTCTTTCCCTTTGTGCCTCTTTCAAATGGGAAACCCATCAGATGGATGTTAAATTCGCCTTCTTGCATGGGGATTTGCATGAAGAAATCTATATGGAACAACCTCCTAGCTTTATACAAATAGACTTTAGCCTTGTATGTCGGTTTAAGAAATCCCTTTATGGTCTCAAGCAAGCTCCTCGGGCTTGGTATGCCAAAATGAATAACTTTCTTTTAGATATTGGCTTTATGAGGTGTCATTTTGATAATACTCTCTACACCAAGAAAGTGGGTAAGTCTCTTATCATTCTTGTTCTTTATGTTGATGATCTTATCCTTACTGGTAGTGATCCCAACCTTATAAACCATGTGTAGTCCAACCTTAAAAAGAAATTTGAAATGACGGACTTAGGATACTTACATTATTTTCTTGGTCTTGAAGTCTTGCAATCCAAAGAAGGTATTTCCCTTTCCCAGTCCAGGTATGCCTATGATCTTCTACGCCACTTTCACATGAAAGACTGTAAGCCAACCCCTTCTCCCTTTTAGTCTAGAACCAAACTTTCAGTCACTTGTACTTCCCTTGAAGTTGATGCTACCTTATACCATCAGCTTGTAGGAAAACTTTTATATTTGACCCATACCTGTCCTGACCTTTCCTTTGTTGTTGGCCTTATTGCTCGGTTTATGCAAAACCCACATGAAAGTCATTGGAAAGCAACTAAAAGAAATACTTCGTTATGTTCGAGGTTCAATTCAATTTTGGATTCATTACAGTGTAGAAGCATCTCCTCTATTGGTTGGTTTCACTGATTCCGATGGGGCAGGTGACCCTGATGATTGGAAGTCTACTGCAGGTTATGTCTTCACTCTTGGTTCTAGACCTATTACATGGGCTTGCAAAAAACAAAGTGCCATTTCTCTTTCTTCAGCAGAAGCAGAGTATCGTGGCGCCGTAGAAGCTAGTAAGGAAGCCTTGTGGCTTCGTCAAATCTTGTCAGAGTTTGGCTTTCAGTAGTAGCTTCTGACTACACTTTGGTGTGATAATCAAAGTGCCATTCAACTATGCAAAGATCCAGTCCAAGATCACCACAACAAACACATTGAACTACACATGCACTTCATTAGAAAGCTCATTCATGACCATGTTCTTGAAGTGCAATATTGTTCAACTGATGATCAAGTTGCAGAGATCTTTACAAAGGCTCTCATAGAGGCGAAGTTGACTAAACTTCGATTTATGGTTGGAGTTCAGGACGTTGTCACTAAGGGGGGATAGGCTCTAATGCCTCATTCCTTCTCCTATTGTGTCATATTTGTACATCCTTCAATCCTATCCCAAGTTGTTCTTAAGGGGGGGATGTTAGGATATTCCGACACATAGGAAATAGTTAAGTATAATTTGGTCTAGTGTAGAGTTAGGTAAAGTGTGTTTCTTTACTTTGTACTTTTGTAATGTACAATCCGATGGTCACGATATGTTCTAGATATAAAGTGATCCGACTGTTCATTCTCTCCTCGGTATTACCGACACTTGATTTGTGGCTTAACACTCTATTTGTCCATAATCTCTTTTTAAAGAGCACGAGGGGTCATTTGTAAGGTGATTGTTCATGAGAGAAGCTTATGTAAATTTTCTTTGTTTTATATTAATAAATTGCCTTAAGTGGTCGTGTTGGCTCAGGTCGTGGACTATTTCCCTCTTTGAGGGTTTTAACCAGGTCAAGAATACTGGCGTACTGATCTGTGATCCGTTTGTGAGCGATGTCCCTTGGTGTTCTATCTAAGGAACTTACCTTGTAAATTCCCACATGGTATCAGAGCTATTTGAAGCTTGCGTTGGCTCAGGCCGTGGACTGTTTCCCTCTTTGAGGGTTTTAATCACGTCAAGAATATTGGTGCACTGATTTGTGATCTGTTTGTAAGTGGTGTCCCTTGGTGTTCTATCTAAGGAACTTACCCTGTAAATTCCTACATCTTTCACAACTTCTCCTAGGTATAAACCATCACTTTCCATATCATTAATCTTTACCTGTTGCATGTTTACGAACTAGTCATTATGGAGCTTGAACATGGCTCCCTCTGAACATTGGGAAAGTGATCTACCAGGACATGATCATCAAACCATCTGCAACATGCTACTTTTCTTGTCAGTGATATATATACTTTGGACTTAGACTGCCAAAGTCATCCACTCAATTTCTGCAATTGAATCTCAGTCACTAAATCTTCCTGCAAAGCATCTTCTTTTGGTAGCATAATTATATCAAACCATCAAAGTCATTGGATTATAATAGCCTATGTCATGCCTTTTCTTCATCAATATCCTTATTTAATCATTAGGAAAAGTCATCTTTGCTTAAGGTCACCTTGTCTTTTGAAGTCTACAGTCTTTCATATAATATTGGACGTTGATTACCACCAACATGTCTTTGACCCAATCAAATTCAAAACATGCTAATGCAACCAAGCATATTTCTGTATCCTACTCTTTCTGCATATTGAAAACATAGGTCAACTAAATCAAAGAAAAATTTCAAAAACATTCATACCTCTTACTTCAACTGGTCATGTAGTTTTCTTCAAACTGCTCCCCATTCTGAAGATGTGACTTCATCATGTTGCAATTGTATTAGCAAACTTCTAGGAAGCTTGCCCCAAAACTGAGAGAGTAGAAAACGTTTGCAATATTATCATGGTCCTTCTTCGAAGAAATCTTCCCATGAATTCATCTAATGGAGGATCCTGGAATGGCCCTCACCAACTAGTTTCTACATGAACTAATGCTATAGATGTATAGTGGACTTTCTTTAGTATGTTGTGCCAAATCTCTCTTTTCATCGACCTTATCAATCAAGTATTGATACAACCTTTCTTTACATGAATCTTATTATCCGTATCAGAGTGCCTAAGGATCCAACTTGATTATCAAGTTACCATTCTCAGGGTTCTTCCATTTCCCTTCTATCATGCTCACCAAACTACAGGTTTCATCTTCCTTTGTTTTCTTCATGATGTACCTGCAATACTTATTAACAAATACAACCAAGCAAATATATGATAAGAAACGCATGATGTCAATCTGATAAACTAGGGTTTCAATGGGCTCTTAGTGGGTGGAGGGTTTACAAATGCCAATCGTAGATCTAGTTAAAAATCAAATCATCCTCATTTATCGTTACTAGCGTTTATTATACACCCTAGACTACCTGCAAACCCTAAAGAGTAAGAGTTAGGGTTTCTACAAGGGAACAATCGAATTAGAGTTTGGGCGTCCATAAAGCTAGGGTTTTCCTAACATTTCATGAACCATCTAGGGTTTATGATTCATAGATATCAACAACAATTACAATCCCTAGAATCATCCAGGCAATCAAACCCTAAAACATTTTATGTTAGACCCATAATAAATTAGTAAGCTATACATACCTCATGAATACATACCTCTATCTTTCATGTTCATAGAGGCTGCCATAAGGGCTGCTTCAGGATGCCATGATCTTCTTTACAAAAATGAAGACTCCTTATGATGTCAGAGTCATGGGCTGCTTGCATAGGTACTACTACCTTTATCTTGGAACTAAGATGTTGAACGTTTCTTCCGATGAGTTAAATAGTCATGCTGCTATCTTTGACATTTATGAGTGACTGCAACTGGGTTTCAAAGTGATTTTCTATCATTGATTCCAAGGAGACTATTATTTCTTCTAGAGACAGATCTTGAATATCTTATTTAAGACACAGGCTTTCTATTACTGATATAACTTCTTCTATGACCTACAGCTTTTCCTTGTCGACTAGACCCTAGGTCTAGAACTTCTTACTGCTTTCCAAGATGTATAAGATAAATGGACCTTATGAATGTTGTTATATTTACATGAGATGACCCTCTGGATAGGGTTTTTCCACAAAACTCTGATATGCACTGGATCAATCATTCAAAATGACAAAAGTTTGAAAGAGGAGAGGCTGTTGTAGTTCTCAAGAACAATTGTTGTACATATATACCTCAAATGTCAATTATTGATGATGCTTCTAAGGTTGGTTCCATTTCTTATAGATTAGGTTCGGATTATGTATATTTATGTGCCATAAGATAATGCCCTTTTTATTACAATCTCATGGCTTTTATACCATTGTTCATGATTGGTAATATTTCTTCAAATATGGTGACTTGTAGATGAGAAATGAGCCAATCAAAAGATTCAGCCTTGAGTCCATTATGTGCTCAAATCTTCAACTCTTCTTGAAGGTGACATTGAATTATATTTAGTCCTTCTAATGTCTACTTATGCTCAAAACTTTGAGGGAGGCTCGACTCCTTTCCAGGGTGACTGAGGTTGCAAGATAAGTTTTTTCTACCAAGCTTATAAGGCGTTTAAACACACTCGTACTAATATTTGTCCTCTATGTGATATTCGAAACATAGATTAGATCCCCCACAAGTGCATATACTTCTAAACTTTAAAATTTTGAGATGACATAGCAAATTTGGATCATCTAATGGAGATTTCAGATCTTGAGGATTAGACTTAAACTCTCCCTCTTCTTACAAAGATGCTCGGCCTGCTTTAGGTGATTAGATTAGCTTTTCAGTCATCTAGAACAAGGCTTGTATGTCCTTCAAATAGCCTTGTTGTTCATATGCAAAACTGTGGCCTTATCAGTGTAACTAGGGCTAAGTTGTGTGCCCAAAATTGCAAACTTCTTCTCCAAGGAGCTTGATCCTAGAGATTTAGATTCTCCTTGAAGTCTTGAAGCCTTTTGGTCCTTTAGAAAAAATATCTCTGCTATTTACACTCAGGTCTTCAGCATAGTCACTGTGGAGAGAGCTAGTATATGTGTCCAAAATTTAGTCCTGCTTGCCCTTAGTAATTCAGTCCTAGGTAGATGTTCTTTATTTTCTTGTTTTGAAGCCAATGTGACCTTCTTTCTACCCTTATTTCAAAGCCCTAGCTCTGATACTAGGGTAGTGATATAATTAGGATTTTATTAATGATTCCTCTAAAGTTAACAAGTTCATGTGATGCTTATTGCATTAGTTCTTTTATCATTATTGAATTCTGTTCATCATCAAGATAAATGCCAAACAAGAAGATCACAATGCAAACAATAGAGATACCAGAGACAGGCTCCAAGCCAGGAAAAAACCCCTCAATAGGGGAAAAGCCAAAAAACTCACTTCTTATAGAATCAATTCAAGGATACTTCCAAGACCATAAACTCACCAACAAACCACCAAGATCAAACCAACCACCCAAGATATTAAACTGCTTCACCAAACAAGATTGTTGCTCTTTAAAACTTCAGACCTGCATAAATCCTACCTTTTCATAGAAAAAATTGATTGTCAAGAGAGGTGTAGATCAAAACCAAACCAAGAGAGAGATATTTCGCTTCCTTCTTTCAGAATTTTGTACTTCCTATAATACACCAAATCTGCTCGATTAGTTCGATGATCAAAGTGTGTCTAATGAGGGTCGAATCCTCCTCTATATATAGCTTTTCAAGTGGGTGCATGGGCCTCTTCTAGGTCAATTTTGAGGGCTGGTGTGATATCCCCCCTACTTAAAATTACCAAGCAGCTACACCAATTTTGCCTAGGTATATTAAATTTTTGGCTCACAAGTTAGGAAAAATGGGAAAAGCTAAAGGAGATTTAATTTTTAGTGAGAAGGGGCCCCACTATAGAGGCAAAAGGAAAATCGTGGAGCTAGTGGAAGGTGGGGGCCACTCCATGAGGGAATACACACCCCTTGGAGAGTTCGATTGGGAAAGGGAAGAGGGAAAAAGAAGGAAGTTGGTGGGGTGGAGCCCACAAGGGAAGAGGGGGCAAAAAATATTAATAGGAGGAGAAGCAATCATTTTGGGGCTTTTTGCTCATCTGACAACCAAACCATTGTTTGCTCAAGCTGTTTAGTTGGGTCAACAAAGTGTTGTTCAACACACGAGATTTCCAAGCGAAAATCTCACCCTACCTTCAGTGGACTTTGAGTGTCATCCCTAGGAGGAGCTCCATTTAAGATTGTAGAGCTATTTTGTTGATTATCCAGGCCAATTCGTGAGCTTTTCTCGGCAGAATAGGCGCTATAAGTGAATATGCATTTCCTGGGAAAGGCAATTGTGGAGTAGCGTTTTTGTTGGGCGGGTTACCCACCACTTGTGGGTAGTGTATATGGGAGAAATTTTTTCTGCTAGATGCTCCTCAGCAGGAAACCAACAACCCCTTGCAACACCCAAATAGCTCGATGTGCTATTTTCTCCGCCACCTGAGATAGCCATGCGGTCCCTTACGCATTTGTTATGACTATATGTTTGAAGGTGGGCCTCCCGAACCCAAAGGTATGACCTGTCATTGGTATAGTTGAGAAATTTTCCTTACTTGTCATGGACACTTTGGGGCATGAATTAGTGGGGGGATTCGGCGAAAAGAGTGGGTTAGGTTTGTATTCTTGTTTCCATCGCTCGATTTCCTGTTTACCCTTGTATCCTAGTCCCATGGGATCTCCTTTATTGACCATTAGCTTTAGGGTTGGGATTACATGGGAAATCCTGATTTTGGTTGCGTGGTCCCGCTTCTCGATACCACCTACATTACTCCCTCTCCACTTATTCGAGCCCCATTCATCTCTTTTTCTATCCGAGTCCACATGTGTCCATTGGGTCCACATAGGGTTAGCCTCCCCCTCCCCTTGTCCACACCTTGCATCGGGCCTGGAACGATGCCTCGGAGGTTGATGCAGCTAAAAAGAAAGTAAAAGCATAATTTGGCCACTCTCAACAGGAAATGTACCACAAAATGCAAAAGATGGCTGGGACATACAAATTTAACACGTGGGAAAAAACTGAACATGAGCTCTACCCCTTATGCCTCGCCATCAGCCTGGTTCCTATGGGCCCTCTCCATCATTATGGAACCCATGATTGTCCCAACCCCTGGTGGGTGATAAACTGCCCCACCTCAAGGGGGTATCCACTGCTACATATTGCACATCATGATGCTCTCCATCCCTTGGAGCCTCGAGCAATTATGAAGAAAAATCAATAAAAGGCAAAAGGCATATGAAGAAGGGTAGAAAAACAAAGGTCAAGGTAATTCATGCACCATAATTTTCTCCCTCCTACATTCATATACTCAAGGGTGGGCTTCCCTTGTTAGAGCTACCCAATGTACCTTGACATGTGGTGTGGATGTTTCCCCTCATGCCCACTCCATTTCATCATTATATCATATTCCACCTTCCTCTTAAAGAATTTACTATGGACATGCCATCCCCTTTAGAGGTTGAAACCACCTAACAGGGTCCTTGGTTAACCCCCTTTGAGCTTGGAGACACTTGTACTTGTAGTGTTGGCAGTGGCAGGGTCAACAGTAGTACAAATGCAACATTTGCGCAGTAGTTGGTGGGCAGCAATGTCAGACATCAGCGATGCAAAGGGAGATGTTACAGAGAAGGGTGATGCTTCAGTAGGATGCATTACTAGGGCACATTCCTTGCTAAGAGGGAGTGTTTATTTCTGGTAGCATCGAATGTGCTCTAAGCCTCAAAATTTGCAAGGAGGCTTGGAGACATGTATACCCAGAAATCATTTTGGGAATTCCACCTAGAGATAGTTTTATTAAAATAATTAATTATTTTGAATGGGTGCCTAAGTCTAAACTTGGGAAATTAAAATAATTAAAGGGTATTAATCAAACTATGGGTGAAACTTTTAGAAGAAGACGAGGATCAAGCCAAAATGATTTGAGCCATTGATTAGAATTTAATATGAGACGTTGGTTCTCAACGAGAAGATTATAAGAGGAGGCTTGATGGGCATTTGGAAAATACTTCGGAGAGCGATCAAGAGATTGAATTTCTTAGAGAGGGCAATGCAGTAGTTGCTAGAGAATCGATTGAGGAGATTTCTTGTAGTGAGGGGCAGGGATAGTTCCGGTTGGAGAATTTCTTGATCTGGGAATACATCGCAGAGGAGGCAGAGAGAGATCCAAAAGAGGCATCGCAGAGGCTATGCTGGGTAGCGTAGGTTGACCGCAAAAGCAGCATAGAGCTTGGGAGGAGATCTGTATTTCGTTGGGGAGGTCGTGTTCTGAAGCCGGAAGCGGGGTGTGAGGCCGAGAGGGCAAAAGTCGAAGTTCCATAAGCAAAATGATCAGCTAGAAGGAGTGATGTAGACCCCAAAAGGGGTGGCGTAGTACAATGCAGTGATTGTGCAGAAACTTAGCATAGGCTACTAGGGACTGGCCATTCAGTGGCTAGATCAGTGTTGGATCGCCAGTGATAATGTGGGGTATTTCTCACTAATCTTGTGTCAATCATATTCTCTGCGGTGGATAGCCAGTAAGGCATCCAAAGATTGTATTAAAAAAACTACTACTTAATAATACAAATCCTCAACTGCTGCACCAGTTTTCCCGCATTGGGCTTTTCAGGGTACATTTGTCCAAAAATAACATTGTAATGTGTTGTGTATTTCTTTCTTGCTCAGTTTCTTGTTTCCGCATATAATTTTTAATTGGTGAAGGTTGCAATGTATTAGTTTCTATATTTGTTGTAGGATGCAGTAAATAATTTGTTTAGTAATTTAACAAATAGAAGAAGCTTAATTAGTTGCTGCAGTAGAAATTTGGGCTTCCAAATTTTCACAATAGGAAATCTAGGACGAAAATTTCCTTATTACTTTACATGGGACTAATGCCTCTTATGATTCTTGGAGGTGGATGGTTCAGCCAAAAACTTCCCCAACCCCAAGCTTGAGATACTTGTAAAAACCACTTAAGATCTTTCCCAGAATATTAGCAAAATAGGTGAAATTTTGCACAATGATCAATTAAACATGTTATTCAACCAAATAGCACATGCAATAGTTAAGTCTAGAATGCAAAATTTCAAAATAATAACAAGTAATTGCTTGTCTTTCCCTCGGACAACCATGTCCTTATCAAGGGCTTTGATAACCATCTTGAAAACAAATTGCATAAAAAAACAATAAGGTTACCTCTAGATAAGCATAGGGAAAACCACACAAGGCAAGAGACCATTGACCTCCAAGTGTTTTGTATTATAAAAAATGAAGCAAAATTACACTAGAATTTACCTAAGCTCTGAGGCTTCCTTTATGCCAAATGAGAGCAAGTGGGTTCAATTTATAGAATTTGGGAGAGGCCCAAGAGGCCCTTTGAATTTGCTAAAAGATAGATTGTTGATTGATTGCCAATTCTCTGCCAAAATAGGCCTGTGTGTCCCTTAAAATCAGGCCTGCGTACTGACTGTTAGGAGGTCAGCGTACTAGTTGCCATGACAGGCCTGCATATGGCTGTTAGGAGGGGCAGCATATCATTCCTTTGCTGGCTTGCATACTGCTCGTAGTCTGCTATGCGTATCAGTCTTGAAGACAGGTAACTGCAGTCAGAGTGAGGTGGGAGATAACTCCCATTCACTTGTAGTTAACTACCCCACCAAGAGCTATAATTTGGACCCCCAAATTTGACTGGCTTGGCAGTTATTTTGGTGGGATTTGGCCCACCAAATTGACAGTTGAAGGTAGCAATTCTTCCTTGCTTATGTGGCCTCTCAATCAGCAATTAAATTCATCCTTTTTGTAATTTTCTTGCCTTTTTGTCCTCATCTTTGGGAAAAGTGGGTTTTCATGGGGGAATAATCAATTTTTTAACTCCCAAAGTTGGTACTAGAAGAATGTTGGTGCTTTGAGCATGATTTTTGAGCACCCACATGACACCAACATTTTCTAGTATCACTTAGTGACATCATTACATAGGAAATTAATCAAAAATCTCGTTTTGCAAGAATTTTTAATTATTTAAAAAATCCTAGAAAGTCTCAATCAAATTCAATAAGACCATGGATATGACCTAGCATGGTAATATACATCGACCCTAGACATTTGTGTTGGAAATTTAGGTAGCTACGATCAATATTTTTCATTGGAAAACCATAGAGAAATTTCATAATTCTTGATTGCACAAGTTGGCCCTCACACTCTATATGTCGGCCCCAGTAGGGCTAATTAACCCTCCTAACGCTCATATAAATAGGGCATCAATTGGACTCATTAGGAGCATCACTCAAGCATCTTCGATCAGCAGTTTCAGAGAGAGACACCACATGTGCAAAGGACAGAAAGGCTTCTTTTGATCTGTGTTGAGCGTCTCCTTAGAGCTGCGTTGATTCTGTTTAACTTGGGCATCTTGGCATCTGTTTGACTTCTGTTCAGATCATCTTGGAATGCCGAATACTTCAGAAGTTCATTGACTCTTGTTGACTATGATTTCGCTCTTGCATTGGGATGTTGACCAATGTTGACCACATTTGTTTATTTTGGATTTGACCGAAGTCTATTGATTGGTGCGTTGACTTTTTGTGGCTACCCCGGGACCGAATTTTGGCCTGTATGTTTAACCACCTTAGGGACGAAATTCGGCTTTACTTTGCAGACTTATATTGTTGACAAGAAGTTGACTTTTATCTGTTGTTGAATAGTTTTGATTGACACTTTATTGAGGTCAGATTTGGATATTATTGAAAGATTCTTGATGTACTATTTGATGGACATAATTTCTCTCTCATAAGGAAAGAATTTGGTTGGGTTTTGCCCTGACTATGAGTGTAATTCTTGATGTCTCTTTGTCTATTGTTCACTATCTATGTCATGTTCCTAATTTTTGTGAGTGCAAAATTCACTAAGGAGTTTTGCCAATTTTGGAGATATTAAATAAAAGGGAGAAAATATTATTTTTGTGGGAGAAAAGTGGAAATTATTGTTTTAATGGAGAATGGCAGCAAAATAATATTTTATTAGAGAAGGGAGGTAAATGATTAGTTTAATGGAGAATGACGGCAAAGTAATATTTCATTGGAGAATGAAAGGAGATTATTTTTTTATTGGAATAGTGGAAAGTTGTTATTTTATTCAAATGGTGGCAAAAAGTGGAAAATCGCCCCCACCAATAAAACAATAAGGATAAAGGAAGGATGTAGAAGCTAGAGGGAGGCTCTATGAAGAATTTTAAAAGGAGGAACTCAATGGACAATCATTCTATTCCTATCATTTCTATTGAAATTGAGAAGAAGCTCAAGTGAGTTTCAAACGAAACTCAAAAGCTAATTTCGGTGGACTTTGAGTGCCACCCTAGTTAGCTCTTGGGGAATATTATCTTAGATCTTCCAATTGTGCTTATTGCAGGGAGCCTCCATCGCTAAATGAATTTATTTGCAGGTGTCTTTAGCTAGTGTTGGTTGCAGGGTTACATAAATCTCCAGATCAAGAGACCGAGTTGATACATGTTTGCATTCACAATTTGGAGACTGATTTATCTTAGTGTTATCTTAGCCAGAGAATGGTTTGTATTGGGATCAAAGTATTGCTTCCATTGACCCATTTTAGTGACTATTACCAGAACAAGAGGGTTAAATTACTTAGAAGATTTAGAGGCTAAATTGGAACCACTATTCCTCACGCACAACCAAGCAAATCAGGACTCATCTCATGCTATTTGCAACAACTGATTTATTTTACCTACTTATTTTTCAATAAGTTATTTATGAAAATCCTTCAGTAAACATTAAAATAAATTCTATTGCGGATATTACACCATAATACAGAAACAAACACATGCACAAGAATCAACACATAGACACAAATATTTTGGACAACAGTCCCTAGAAAAACCCAATGTGGAAAAACCGGTGCAACGAGGGAGGATTTTATTATTCAACAATTCTTCAGTACAATTGGGTGCCAAACTGGCTTACCGAACAGAGAGAAAATTATATAGCACTTCTCACAGTCTTAGCGTCAGGCTAGCTGACCTTAGCATAGCTCCCAGACCCTTTGCGTCAGCAATGGGCGTCTCTGCATCATCCACGCAGGCCCTCCAGTAATTGCGCAGTCTGCTGCCTCTGTGTCTGCCTCTCCAATTTCTGCATTGGTCTTCTGGTTCTGTTCCTGACTCTCTGTTCTGTACTTGCTGCCTCCTATTGCTCTCCAGATCACTAGTTCAAATTTCTCAGCTAACCCCACTCCAGAAATCAAACTGACTGGTCTCCCTCAGTGTGTTCTCCAACTGACGCTCAAGCATCTTCTTATACTTTTCTTGTTGGTCCTTCAGCGGTTGAGATTAAATCTATAATCAACGGCTAAGATTAGATTTGGCTTGATCCATGACTTTTGGAACCTTCAACCCAATTTTATATTAATGCCCATTAATATTTTATTTTTCTTAAGTTTAGACTTAGGAACACCATTAAAAATATTAATTATTTTAATATCTCCCAAACCAGTTAGAATTTGCCCAAACCATTTCTGGGTCTTGGAGATCTCATGTACTTTAGCCTCTCCACGAAGCTTCATGGCTAGAGCACATCCGATGCTACCACAAATCAACATTCTCTCTTAGCGAGGACTGTGCTCTAGTAATACTCCATACTGAACATTACTCTGACTATACGGCACTGGTACTTGTGCTGATGCTAGGCCTCCCTGCCCAACATCCTCTGCATTGCTGCCTATGGCTCTGCCTCTGGCACGGCTGCATCATGTACTGTTGCATATGGCTCTGCCTCTGGCACTGTTGCATCCTGTACTGCTGCCTATGGCTCTGCCTCTGGCACTACTGCATCCGTACAGTAGCTCCCTCTGCATCTGTGCTGCTGCTAGTCCTTTCTTCCCAACACTGCATCTGCACTGCAATCTCTTCTCGCCATGTTGCATCGTGCTATTGCTGACTGCTACATCACCCCCCATTTCTGCTACTTAAATGGTTTCTTTATCACCCCCATCTTTTCCCTGAAATAATCAAACTTTGTTCTTCCAAGGGCCTTGGTGAGGATGTTTGCGACCTGTTCTCCTATAGGAGTGTAGCTCAACTGTGCAGCTCCTCGTTGGACACAGTGTCTGACAAAGTGACACCAGATATCAATATGCTTTCACTGATTGTGAAA
This sequence comes from Pinus taeda, assembly GCA_000404065.3. NCBI lineage: Eukaryota > Viridiplantae > Streptophyta > Pinopsida > Pinales > Pinaceae > Pinus > Pinus taeda. The sequence goes on from APFE030148877.1 coordinate 82,474, forward strand.
CATTGGATTCTCAGAGAGCTTGATGCAACTTTGATTATTGCACATGATCTTGGCCGCCTCCATCTTTCTTCTGAATAGGTTCACAAGCAGTTTTCTAAGCCATATGGCCTCACACGACACTGTGCTCACAACCGCATATTCTGCCTCAGATGAGCTCAGAGCCACGGATTTCTATTTCCTATTGCACCAAGAGGTCATTCCTAATCCAATGTTGAAACAACACCTAGAGGTACTTTTCTGATCCATTGAACTTGCTGCCCAATCTGCATCAGTAAATCCACTCAACCTGATATCCTTACTCCTGGTGTACAAGAGTCCATAATCCACTGTTCCTTGTAAATACTTGAGAACATGTTTGGCTGCTGCCCAGTGCGCCCTCTTCGGCTCCACCATGAATTGACTGAGGGTGTTGACAGCGTAGCAAATGTCTGGCCTGGTATTGACCAGATACATTAGGGACCCTATGAGTTGCCTGTATAAGGTGGGATCAACATCCTTGTCTTCTGATGCATCAATCTTCTTCCAGTCGGTGATCATTGGAGTGGCCATGGGTCTACAATCCTCCATCTTGAATCTTTTCAGGATTTTTGTAGCGTATTTCCCTTGCCCAAGGAAGATCTCCCCCTTTTGCTGCCAAATTTCCAACCCTAGGAAATAATGCATTCGTCCCAAATCCTTCATGTCGGATTCTGTGGCTAGATTCTTCTTGCAGTCCCTGATGAGCCTGGATGATCCAGTCAGGAAGAGATTATCCACATATAATACTAAGATTAAAGGCTCATTCTCTACAACCAGATAGTAGAGATTTTGATCTGCGTCACTCTTGACAAATCCCATTTTCTGCAAGTAGCCATCGATTCGACCATACCATGCTCTAGGGGTCTGTTTCAACCCATACAAGGCTTTCTTCAATCTGCATCCATGAGACTTCTTCTCATGTGTCTCAAAGCCCTCTGGTTCTTGCCGTTTTGGAATCCATCTGATGAATCTCCCACCCCATCTGTGTTGCAAGAGATATCACGGTCCTAATAGATGTATACCTGGCTACCGGGTTGAAGTTCTTTTCGTAGTCAATTCCTTCCTTTTGAGCATACCCCTTAGCCATGAACCTGTATTTGTATTTCTCAACCCTGCTGTCTACAACGTATTTGATCTTGTAGATCCATCTCGAACCTACCACTGATCTGTCTTGAGGCCTTGGCCCTACCTCCCAGACATCGTTCACCATTATGGAGTTATACTCCTCTACCATCGCATCCAACAAAACTTGATGTTGAGCCGCCTCTTGAAAACTTCTAGGCTTCCCATCCTGAGCTACTAATGCCTACTATCTATCTCGCTGTTTTCGTTCCCTCCTATTGTTGCTTGGCGCACCGATGAAGTCCTCTACATCTTGCAGAATTTAACGAAGTTCCCTTCTCGTTCTTCCTCTGCTAGCAGGTGTTTCTGTTAGCTCCTCCTCATCCTATGATTCTTCTTGACCTAAGGAAGCATTCTTTTCTTCCGTTGGTTGAAGAGGTTTGACCAACGGTTCCTCTTTTGATTGGTCCTCGGAAGGCATTTCTCGAGATTTTCTGAAAGCCCTGTCCTCCATGGACTTCACATCTCGTCGAACTACTACCTTCCTACTCCCTGGAAGAACTGATTTGAACTCAGACTTGCAACTATAATTTCAGTGCCACAAAGCTTTTCGGAATTCATTTTCCAAGCTAGAGGACATGCTAATCTTGAGGTTGGAATTTTATTAGAAGAAGGCAGACCGAATTCATTCTAATTTGTGGGCAAAATTCCCCTATCTTGAGGACTAATATCACTGCGTATAATATTAGATTTGAAGCCATTCCCAGTTCACAGATTCTTCTAGAATTTCGCTTTGATCAGGCAGGGGTCAAGTTCCAGTTTTCAGGGTAGAATTGTTTGCAAGGGAGGGGTAGGCATTGTCATCACACTAGGACGAGTTTTCATCAGCTAAAGTGACACAAGTTCCCTCATTTATATGATTGCACGGACTGATATCACCTTCAACTATATCATGGGTGTATATTAAGCAGAGAATTGGGCTCTTAAAGGTTGGACATTCATTTTGGTTTACTTGCTTCAATCCTACAGCCAAGGCATTGTGAAGTTGGATATCTTTTGGGCTTCAGATGTATATTCCACCAAGTTCCTCCACTCTTATTACTCATTGTGTGTTTATGTATTAAATTAATGAATGGTTGTTCTTGCTCAAATTTGTTGCTATATTGCTTTATACCAACCTTGTGAATATTTCTAAATATCATATAAATTAACTAGTGTTATTTTGAAGCTTTAACTGGGCAAATGTTGTTCACTATACATGTTTATTTGGGCAGAACTTCAGAAAATTACCTATAGTACCTTTGTAATGTCCCTTCCTAAATTATTTTGGAACATGATTAATTTCTACATTTTGGAGTCAAGTTTGGAGGTGATGGGGCCCATTTGATTCTATTAGGAGGCTAGACTTAGTGGAAGTTATTTCGATGTGGTTAATTTGTATGTGGGGGCCACCCACACTAGGAGAATACACATTCCCTAGTTTGATTTGCATGGAGGAGAAATCGATGGTTAAGTGAGGGATCCACGATGGAGGGAAAATGGAGGGAAAAGTGCTCCACGAAATCTATATAAGGCAACTCTCCTCATTTTAGGATCTTATCTTTTGACATATTGAACTCAATCTTAGTTGCTCGAGCTGCTTAGCTGGGTTACTGCGCTGTTTAGCACACGAGTGTCTTTGAGTGGAGATCTCAGCCCTTGCTTTGGTGGACTTTGAGTGCCAGCCCTAGGAGGGATTTCTTCTTCATCTTAGTTCGTAGTAGCAGTCGGGAGACGAGTTATAGCAGTTGCTAGTCGAGTACCAGTAGCAAGGGGAGTTAAAACAACCCGAGTATTGTGTAGTCACAATGTGAGGCACTATGGGAAGTTGGGGAGACATGAGCATCCTTTCATCATTTTCAGGAGTATAGTGGGCAGCTATAGACAAGAGGGCGTTCGTACATGCAACTCTCATTTCGTCACACGTAGGACTGCGTCATCTGCTCAATGACTTCGCAATCATTAGAGTGAGACTTTTTGGATGCAACACCATTCGAGGGAGTTTGGAGCTGGGGTGCTGGGAGATCATTTGGAGGGCTGTTTGAAGAGGATTTCTGGAGTTGGGAGAGCAGAAATTGATAGGGTCAGTGACAGCAACATAATTCGAAATTGGAGGAGGGCCAAGTTGTGAAGGGTCAATTTTTGAAAGTTGAAACCAAGGGAAACCCTTTCTGTGTTTTTTTGGGTTTTGGGCAAGGATGACACTCCTAATTTTATAGAATTTTTTGGGCAGATATGATGGGTCAAATAGGGGTCCCAACTCAGCCAACAACTAAAGGAGCTAAGGGGAATTTGGGCCAAAATTTCGAGGTCAACATTTGGCCAATTCCTTCGTGGGTTATTCTGGGTTTCTTGTGTAGAGGGTGGGATTAATTTCCCAAATTTTTTTGAGCAACAGGGAAGGCTCTAACAACAGATCATTTTAGACAACACCACCTTTCTCGGTAGTAATAACACAATTCTTGGGTCAGATTACCAGCAGATTTGAGGAGGGTGTTCCATTCTTCATTTTGGGCTTTTGCTAGCTTGCCTAGAGGAAGCCCAGGTGCACACATTCCAACACCTTGTTGTACACCTCTTCCCATTTAACAAAATGAGTAAACAATTCAGTTTGGTTGCCAATTTTGTGGCTTGATGGTCTGATTTAATTTTATTGTGTTATTTTTATTGTCCGCTTTGCATAGCGCTATTTTCCCTAGTTTCGAACATTACAGTGGTATCAGAGCATGATCTTGGCCCAGTTGTGGGAAAACTAGCCAGAAGATCATGAAAGCTTTGGATATGAGTCCACAGTGATAGATGAAACCAGAGATAAACCTATGGCTCAAGGGAAATCCAATATGCAAAAATTATGGGGTAGAATTCATTGGGAAGATGAGCGGTTGGCCCAATTGAGGAGTATGATAAACCAAACCCATCCTCATCCTTACAACAGAGACGCTAGACGTGAGTAGGCCGTGGGGGTGCAACCATCTATATCATGTGGGTAAAGTCGACTAGATTAGGGCACCCGATCTCCTGAAAAGGAGCAAGCAAGACATAGATAGTTAGAGGGTGAGACTAGGGGGCACTTTTGCTGGTGGAGACCTGGTTTTAGATATCGGGGGTCGGAGGAGGAGGTTGAGCAATGATGCTGAGAGGCCACATGATGGTGAGGATCACATTGATATACCTTGTGTGGCACAAGAATCACCTTTATTAGAGACCTCTTTGATAGCCCCAGTTGACCCCTTGGGGGAGAGGATAGAGCCTACACACCTAGAGCGATTTGTTGAGGGGGTGCAACGCATGGACGAGATGCAAACAGTCCTGAGGAATTTGGAGCTGTGACTGAGTTTATAGATGATAGATGCCCACGATGAGTCCATCAGTTTCAAGCCGACCTTCTAGCATTAAAAAGGAAGGCCGCGTTAGTGCGAGAGGCTATTTTGCAATAGAATGAGGAGATGGAGGGCATGAGAGTGGTTTGTGCCAAGTCCACAGCCAAATTGACTCATGTTGGGGAGTGGTTGGATTCCTTACTGGTGCAGCTAGAGTGCACGTTGGGGCTTGAGAGCAGCCCTCTTCGAGTATACATAGAGGGCGCTGGCAGCACTGTTAGGTTACCTTTGCCCATTGGACAAAGACAGAGACAGAGACAGAGACAGAGCTACCTATTCAAATTTCATGTGTTGGCCGGGATAACGAGATGAGACGACTTGAGTTGCACAGGGTGCAACACTCGCATGCTAGGGTTGTTCTATGTGCGAGAGTTCGTGCATTTGATCCCTCTCTTGGGGTTGGATGGCTAGAGATTCTGAGTTGGTACGCTATGGAGTGGGCTATGGAGATGGTGGTGGACCTGGGTGTAGTTTAGCAGGAGCTTCTAGACATTGGGTATACCGATAGCGCCGACGGGAATTGGGGTCCGGGTGGGACTACCTATCATTTCCTAGGTATTTCGATTGTCTACAACTGGGATGGTACAATTGGCTTAGCAGTTGAGCGTGCACATTCGCTAGGGGAGTCTTAGTCACCACCAGTCGCCGACCAGTTTATGGACAAATTCTTTTGGTTTTCTTGGTATGGCATTTGTACACGAGACCACTCTGTGATCAACATACTCTGGTAGGAGTATGTCGGAGGAGGTGGCATTGGCAGGCCACCAGATGATGCCTTGTATGGAGTTGGGGATTCTTCACTTTTGCGTGGGGCACATGGGACGTAGAGAAGCAACACAAGGGTAGCATCGCTACTGACACATAGGGACACCCACTTCTCGGATCCCTCAGGGAGGATGTGTAGTGAAGATCCATTCACCGGAGGTTATGATGATGCGAAGATGGAGGTGATGATACTGATCAGGTGTGGCCTGACACGTAGAGACATAGATCTAGGCCATCACATTCAGGGATATGTGGGAGCATCTAGCGTTGAGCAGTGGTCTACTAGTGGGCATGGAGATGCATGGTGATGTGTTGGATTGTGTTGTGGAGTGGGAGTGCCTCACATTGCATTGAGTACGTGCGGGGAGCGATAGGGGCAGTGACAGAGGCAGGGAGCAGGACGACATCGCTGTAGCCAAGGGTATCCAACAATGTACAGGGGTAGGCCGCGATGTACAGTGGCATGTCCAGCAGTACTGACATGATCGGTGGTATGTAGGGGCGTATGGTACTGCACAACGAGGTCTTGGAGTGTTTCCTCCAGGGACACCCATGGATGGAGACATCGAGCATATCACTAGGTGTAGTTCACCCAGGATCGATGGGGACACAGGTGAGCGATACTTGATGGTATCCACAGGGACTCACACGCTTGACCCTCTTCTACATCACTTACTGGAACAGGCGATCTGGTTGTTTTCCTTTGACGCTCTGGGCACGAGCAGTATGGGATTTGGAGCTCATCCGAGATATTTGGATGACACTTGGTGCGATAGAGGAGAGGCTTCTCAGCGGGGGCATCATGTCGATGCGCGAGTTGACAGCCACAGGTCGAGGGATGAGGTGATCATTGACAGGGATGGCATATCGTTCATTACTGATCCTATGCCTGGGGAGCTGGTCACAGGGGGGACATGTTTCACTCTTTCCACAGGGCATGCTTGGACCATGTGAGAGCAGAGGATACTGTGTACGACTGAGACAGTTGTCTAGTATGTATCCAGATTCCCAACATTGTATCGAGACATTTTGCAGAGGGTGGGTAACTGAACTAGTGGCGATGGTTGGCAGGAGCAGGATGGATCTGAATACATTGAGTCGATTGCGCATATCAGATACCCATCTATTGGTTGCATTCAGGGGTTAGTTATTTGGCACACGTGGTTTCCAGTGGTCATCAGTACTACACAGTGGCAGGCACAAGACAATTTAGCATGCCTTAGATTAGTTCATTATGTATGGAGCCTATATATGGGTGGCATGCAGGGACTAGAGATGAGGGCCAAAGGGATTCCATCAATTGTCAGGGCTATGTTGCAGTAGGTTTGGCTATTGGATGCATGGATTCAGTTGATCGATAGATCACTCGTGATGAGTGGGGTCGTGGCAGAGAGTGATATAGTTTGCTCTTGCGTTGACACATGGGGGTTCACAGAGGGTTTCATCGGATGGGGAGGCAAATATTCTCTGTTGCTACACAGGTTCAAGGTTAGATTTTGATGGGTAGGCCTTGGCGCCATGGAGATGCCAAGGTAGGATGTATTTCGCCTCTATCAGTATTCCACCATTGAGTTCCAGGAGAGGAGGATACTGTTTGTGCATGATGGGAAGTATGTCATAGTCAGAGTAGCACAACGTCAGCATAGTGCCACCACTCAGAGACTAGTAGGGAACTGGTGCATCACATCTCTTCACAACTCAATAACCTTTAGGGATGCGCTGGCTACTACAAGGGGAGATCATACAAATCTTCCATTGCGCTTTAGCGAGTCACTGATGGAGCAGGGGACTTCTGGTACCTGTACCGGGCAGGATAGTGAGTGGAGCGAGGGGAGCTTCATGTTGGACAGGATGGCCTGGGATCCGGGTATTGAAGGATTCCTTCATATCAGGACAGTGCCGAGGTCAGGGACGATTTAATGGCACATCTGGGACCCTGGCACATTTTGTAGTGATAGTGGGGAGCAACAGTTAGAGCGGATGCTTGCTAAGGCATTGCTTGAGGACAAGCGAATTTTGGTGCATTGGAGGAGCTTGCCGGATGAGGATGCTACTTGGAAGGGTGAGCGCATACTTGAGCATTCAACATTGAAGTTTCTTGGGGACAAGCAAACATTTGGGAGTGGAGGACTGTAATGTCCTGTCCTAAATTATTTTGGAACAAGATTAATTTCTACTTTTTTGGGCCAATTTTGGAGGTGATGGGACCCATTCGATTTTATTAGGAGGCTAGAGGTAGTAGAAGTTATTTCGATGTGGTTAATTTATACGTGGGGGCCACCCACACTAAGAGAATACACATTCCCTAGTTTGATTCGCATGGATGAGAAATCGATGGTTAAGTGAGGGACCCATGATGGAGGGAAAATGGAGGGAAAAGTGCCCCACGAAATCTATATAAGTTAAGCAACTCTCCTCATTTCAACATCTTATCTTTTGACATATTGAACTCAATCTTAGTTGCTTGAGCTGCTTAGCCGGGTAACTGTGCTGTTTAACACACTAGTGTCTCCGAGCGGAGATCTCAACCCTTGCTTTGGTGGACTTTGAGTGCTGGCCCTAGGAGGGATTTCTTCTTTATCTCAGTTTGTAGTAGCAGTAGGGATACGAGTTACAATAGTTGTAAGTTGAGTACCAGCAGCAGGGGGAGTTACAACAATGGGAGGATTGATTAGCCACAACGTCAAGCACTCCATGAAGTTGGGGAGACAGGAGCATCCTTTCATCATTTTCAGGAGTATAATGGGTAGCTACAAACAAGAGGTCTATCCTACACACAACTCTCATTTCATCACACGCAAGACTGCGTCATCTCCTCCATGACTATGCAGTCATTGGAGTGAGAATTTTTGGGGCAACACCATCCGGGGGAGTTTGGAGCTAGGGTGTTGAGAGATCATTTGGAGGGCCATTTGAGGAGGATTGTTGGAGTTGGGAGAGCAGAGATTGATAGGATCAGTCACAGCAACAAAACTCGAAATTGGAGGAGGGCCAAGCTGTGAAGGGTCAATTTTTGAAGGTTGGAACCAAGGGAAACCCTTTCTGTGTTTTTTTGGGTTTTGGGCAAGGTTCACACTCCTAATTTTATAGAATTTTCTAGGTAGATTTGAGGGGTCAAACAAGGGCACGAACTCAACGAACAACTAGAGGAGTTAAGGGGAATTTGGGCCAAAATTTCGAGGTCAACATTTGGCCAATTCTTCCATGGGTTATTCTGGGTTTCTTGTGTAAAGGTTGGGATTAATTTCCCAGATTTTTCTGAGCAATAGGGAAGGCTCTAACAACAGATCATTTCAGGTAGCAACACCTTTCTGAGCAGTGACAACGCAACTCTTGGGCCAAATTACCAACAAATTTGAGGAGGGTGTTCCATTGTTCATTTTGGGCTTTCGGTATCTTGCCTAGAGCATGCCCAGGTGCACACATTCCAACACCTTGTTGTACACCTCTTCCCATTTAATAAAATGAGTAAACAATGCAATTTGGTTGCCAATTTTGTTGCTTGATGGTTTGATTTAATTTTATGGTGTTATTTTTATTGTCTGCTTTGCATAGCACTATTTTCCCTAGTTTGGAACATTACAACCTTGAACCCAAACTGTTTGATAATACCATAGTGAATCAACATAAATTGTTGAGAAATCTAGGGAAACTAGATTAGGGTAATTTCTCTTTCTTTCATAAGTGCTTGTGATGTACTTTAATTAACTTGACTAACTTCTTCTTCCACTTGTTTATTATTAGTGTTCTTGATCATCAAACAGCTACCAAACAATGAAGAACAATGAGACAAGAAGACACAAGATATAGCCTATAATATAGGGCCAAAACCTTTCCTCTTGAGAGGAAAACCCACAAGAATTCTTCTTTTCTTACAAAACTTCAAATGACGAATTCCAAGACCTATGACCCTTGACCAAGAGTCCTCCAAGACCAAGTCAACCTTGCCTTGTAGCAATTGCAATTTCTCCTCTGACCTGGATTTCGGACTTACAACCTTGGGACTTCAACTTTGACCTGCAATTATCGACTTGTTGACCCTGCCGCCTACACCTATGTACAAGTCAGTGAGAAAAGTCTTCAACCCCACAAGGTGTGGTTGGTGGCAGGGAACTCAGAGAAGGAGCTGTCACACTAATCCCGACTCTCTCTGTTTGAGCTATCTCCTAGGTTAGCTAAGGGGGGTGGGCCCTAATGAAAAGTTAAGTTAAAATATGTGAGTTTCTAGGAGAGTGTTATAGTGAAAATTGATTACTTTTAAGGATCTATGGGCAAATATGAAGTGAGCGACTTGAAATAGCAATGCCAATCTCATATGATTAAAAACCATAAAACCAGTGCCTTATAAGGAATTTGCTCAAAAATTTAAAGATATATTTGCTCAAAGTAAAATGCAATGCTCTCAAAAGAGAAAAGAAAGTAACCTTGAAATGTAAATAAGAATTGTTAGCACAAGATATGTAAGATACAAAATTCTTTTGAGATAATCAACTTTATAAATCAAAACATGTGAAACATATCTTGCCAAAACCCAAAAATTAGTAATTAACATGGAAATGTAAAAGAAAGGATGTGCTAAACCAAGACATCAATATGCAATTAGATTTGAAACATGAAAAGAAAACACTTGTTTGAAATGATTACAATACTTGCTTTTGGAATAGACTTTGCATATGAAAACTCAAACAATTAAGAGACAAGTAAAGTAAATGTAATGGAAAGTGCTTTTGGTTAATTTTATTAATTAGCTCTACAACAAAATTACAGTTTAACTCTTCAATCCTCAGACCTCACCCTCGCCCAATGATATGGATCTCACAGTGAAGAGTCAATAGAGGAGTAAAGGATCTCTAAGATGTCTACATCAACCAACTTATGTTGGAGGTAAAATTTTAACGACGCTTGGGCCTTCCTACACTAAAATGCATAGATGAAATGCAAATTGTGTTAATTCCCCAAATTAAAATAATGATGCATGCAAATGCTTCAAAGAGATTGATTTGCAATGCTTGAAAATGAAGTAGTGTTCAACATAAGTTGCAATTATAACTTCAATTGGAGTAATAAAATTAGCTTACAAGTGTTGCATGTGTTTCATCAATGAATTAAAATGATACAAGTAATTTGCTTGAAAGTAAAATTTGTTTCAAATAGACAATGACAATAAATTGCTCCAATATTCAAGATAACAATGTAGCATAAAATTGAAGCATATATTCAAGTGCTCATGAAACAATTTGCCAAGGTAAATGGAAACGGATCAAAGTTTGTTAAGAATATAAAATGCTTGCATGTAAATGATAAATTGCCCAAAGTAAAGTATAAGCTTGTAGCTCCAAGCAACAATGAGAAAGAAAATGCAAAGCTCAAATGAAATTGTAACAAACTTTAACTTAATGAAATGTGATAGTGAGGTTGTGTTAATTCTTAATTAAAGCATGCATGTAAGTGAATGAAGTATGAAAGCTTAAACCATGCAAATGTCAATCCACCCAAGAGAAGCCTCCCTCTAAATGGGGAGATAGGAAGGATACCATGGGAGAAATCCCAAGCTCCCACAAGCAAGTTAGATCTTTTATTAATATTACAATGAGAAGAGGGCCATTCAAGGTTCTCAACTATACTTCAAGGAGAGTCCTCACAATAATTGCTTGAAACTTGGACACTAGACCTCTTTTCTTGAGAAAGTAGTGACAAGATCTCACAAAACTTATGCAAGGGAAACAAGGTGTGAGTTTCTTTCAAATGCCCATGGCTTAAAGAGGAAAATGGGCAGCCCTCTAGTCAATTCGACTTGGCCAAAATAAGCCTCAAAAGGGCTCACGACATCCTTCGAAATCAAACCCCCAACACTTGCCAAAGGTTTTGCAAACACTTGTTAGATGTTGCGGGAAGTTGCTCTTCAAAATTTGCGACACAAGAGTTAGCAAACAATCCAAACAATCACTGCAAAATAAGTTAAGTATTAATGGAAAAATCAACAAGATAAAATGTAAATGTACAATTATAATTTACAACAGGCTAAGCTAAAGAGTGAGAGTAAACTCTCGTCTTTTGTTAGCCATCTTCAAGCTCTTAGATAACAAATGAAGGAAATGAAGTACAATGTTTTTTTTAAAAGAGATTTAAATTTAGAAGTTCTCGGCTTGTGCATAAGCTATGTGCCCAAATCCCTACAAAACCACTTTGTAAGATAAAACTATGAAGGTTCAAAGAACAAATGAGAGCTCCTTTAAGAATGTATCAAGAGTGGATTGGTCTCTCCAAAGACTTCCCCTCATGCTTGATTTTGTAATCCCAACAAGATGTTGCCTTTACAAAACTTCAATCAAGAATTAGTTCCATATAGATTTAGCTATAAACAATGATAAGAAACTCTAGAGATTTATTTAAAACCAACTAGAACATTTTATACCTAGAGCATACTTCTAAATCAACTGTCAATGCAAGATAGCTCTACATTAATAAATCTACAACAGCGTATGGAAGCAAACTAGATCAAAGCATGAGTAAAATGAATTATACTAATGCTCAACAATTCATCACACTCGAAAAGGAGCAACACCTCATGAATGAAACCCCAAAGTCTTTATTGATATTTCTAAAAGTGTATAAGGTAGCAACGCTTTCGCAAGCACAATAGCTAGTAACAATATTATACAATGTGAGAGCCCATGGCTCTATTATATAGAGAGTTGGGAGTAAATCCCAATGAAGAATGACAATGACAAATGGCATTGGAGCCAATCCCAATGTAGAAGTGATTAAAATGGTGGCATGAGGTGACAATACCAAAGAGAAATTCAAATTTTATGAATGGAGCTCCAATGCCAAGTGTAAAAATCGAATTTGGGCAAGTGGACATCATTTTCTTCTTCTCTTATGTGCCAAGTTCGAATTTTATGGTGGAATGACAAATGTATATGGGTGGTAACCCATGTGGGGCAATTTTCCATAAAAATCTCCACCAAATATTCTCCCAAATCCTCCCAAATGTGCATTAACTTCACAAATTCGAATTTCCAAGTAACTTTTGCATTTAATGCTAGAAATTCGATTTTATTTGAGCACGTCTTTTCCTTGATTTTAGGAGTCCACATCACCTTGGGACTTCACTTTTACTATCTCATAATTTTCCACCTCATTTCCACAACATTTAACGTGTGTAGATATTTATTTTTCTCCATTTATTTAATTTATAGCTTAACTAATTGTTGGATTTCCCACTAAACTTAGGAAAAATGGGTTTTAAGGGTCCAAAACACATTATTAACCCTTCAAAGTGTGTTATAGTAGAAAGTTGAGGGTGAGAGGTGTAATTTTGATTACTCATACTCCATACAACTTCTCTAGACTACACTTATTACAATTTAAATACAATTTTAATAGGGGCTCAACCTTCAAACTGTCACGCTGGCTTTGGGGTAAAATGTGAGTGAAAAAACCTAAAAAATTATCTGCCTTTGAAAAAGAAGAGATAATTAACCAGAGAAAAAAACACTTCAAGGTGTACTCGTTTGTTGATCGAGTTCCAACATCCTAGGCCTGTTACAACGTCAAAAATCATCATTACTAGTATCACTTATTACAATTCCCCGTAAGGTGTGGAATCTGGGTACAAGAAAAATGATGAGAAGATAAAAGTAGAGTTAAAAAACTTTGTTGACTGACGATATTTGATGGTACAAGTGTTCTCTGGATCATCCTTGGGCATGGAGTCTTCATATAATCATCAGGTGCCACTCCAGTGGTCAACACGACCCTTGTTGCAAAAACCCGAGATGGCTCGTGTGAGATTTTTTGTGGTGATTTTGCCCTCTTCTCTCCTTCGCTTGAGATGACTTCTTGAAATTTTGGCTTGCAAAGGAAACTTCTTTTTACCCAAAATACAACTCTTAGAGATGACTGCAATCTGAACTTCCTGCAACTCCAAGGTGCCCTACTTCTCTTTCACATGTGTGAGAATGATGGCCCAAAAACAGTTCCAAAACTTGGATTCTTCTTCGTTTTGAATTTTCTTCTTCTTCGTTGGAGCTGTGTCTCCTCATCTTCACTTGATCAAACTTCTTGTGAGTTGCTTGGATGGTCTCAAATGTGGTCGATTTCCCTCTTATTTATAGGCTTCTAGAGAGTCTTATTAGGCCGACACGCCATCTCTAGGAGGCCGACTTCACTGTTTGACTGGCCGACTTGTTGCTTGCACATTGACAAGGTCTTGGAGGGTCTTTGACTCTAATTTTGACTCAAATAATTTTTTCTTTACAATATACAACATGGCCAAAGGGTCTTTCATACATGACAGTGACTCAATTGACTTGTTGACTTAATGACAAGCCCTAGAAGCAGTTAATGGGTGCTTGAGCTATATATCAAATAACCTTGAACATGAAACCCATGCTACAAAATAATAATAATAAAAATTCTTTTTCTCTTTTCATCAAATATAAAATCATGATTACATTTGCCATTATGAAGACCGAACGTAGTTACACATTTCAACAGTCCCTCTGAACTATGGAGATATTGATAATTCATAGAAGGTACGTGGACATTCTCAAACTGAAGAATTCTCATAAGGAGAGTCAAATTGGTAGGTCATCTCATAAGTTATTATTTCAGCTTAACTTATTGCATATCATCATACCAACCAACATTGTCACATAGCAAGGCCTTGACTAACATCTCTATCTCTCCACAAGATCAGAGCACATTGCTTGCGAGACAAATGACTGATAGACACCATCATCATTGTCTCTCAAGGCACATACCCCACCCGGGTGTTCAAAGGGTATGTTCTTTTAGGACAATTCCTGTCTTGGAATAACATTTCCTCAAGGAATTTCCTCTTCGACTACTCTTGCCTATTGGATGCCCTACCACATTCTCAAAGAGTATCGGAATCGGTCTCAAATGCTTACCCAATTCTCTTTTCTTTCTTCATAACATGAAGACAAGAATGATGTGTCTATTTCTCCCTCTCAACTAGGGAGAATATACTCATTCCTATAAAAAGAAATCTACTTAAGCTCCCTCTTAACTAGGGACTTGTTTCCAACAACTCTTTGCTCTTTGGTGGAGATCATGGTATTATCCGTTGCTTGTAGGGCTCATCCTTTTGATGTTATGAACCTCAACTTCTTCATCTTGGAGCCTTCATCTTCTAGATCATTTTTTTTTGTTGGGCATCGACCATCTTCTTCGTTACTTTCCCTTCAACGAACCATAGTGTTGAATGAATAGTCGTGTCATCCCTCTTTTCATTGGAAAGTGATCGATTAGTCCACATTTGGATTTTTCTTCATATAACTACCTCTTCCAAGTCATGTTTCTTTCAGGATCTTCCATCCAATCACATGAGTACTAGTTGTAGGTAACATCTACAATTCTCTTTCGGTAGCCTTGTTTCAACCCAACCATATGTTTTCAAAAATCAAAATTGCCTTTTCATGATGGCTTTTCGTCATGACATCAACTTCATGCAACATCAATGTCCTGCACATGTATGACTTCATCTCCAAGACATTCATTATTAAGGGTCTCCTTTTTTTCAAACTTTATCATGTTCTTCATACCTTCTCCATGGAGATGTCATAGCTAATACTTCTTATTATCAGATGTTGATCACTTATCTTACGTGACTATAGTTGCATCTTTCACGAACTCTTCTTCCTTTCTTCACATATTGCTTCCTTCAAGATCATCTCAACATAGAAACCATGACCTCGTAATGCACACGAGGTCATTTTATGTTGATTTCATCTTATCAATATGTAGAAGATTTGAAGGCACATTGTCTACATGCCTTCATTCATCATTCTAATGGAAGGGCTTCGTCATCTTCGATCATGCTAATAAGATACAGTAATTCAGCCAAAGCTATCTACAACTATACGATGACATGACTTTACCTATCAAATATATACACACGTTTTCTTTCTTTTGGTCATCTAGACTTCCTTTTAGCAACTTCCTTTTCTTGTTTGGAAAGTACTTCAAACAACTTCAACATGATGCACATCTTCATCACCATACCATAACAGTGGATCCAGACTTGGTGGACCGAAGACTATCAATGAGACACTTGCTTTTGCCTAGTGAATCTTCTTATAAAGATTCTAGTGGAGGATCTTGATGATCCTCATTCTGCAAGTGCTCCTTTCAAATGATGATGTATGATGACTGTTCTTTATCTTCTATCATGCTAGATGACTTTCGTCCAACCATATATATTGCTACTTTGGTTGTCCTTATATTCTTCCAATGGAGATGCCATGAACTACTTTCTTTTTGTCATGATGACTGCTACAACTATGTAGACTTTACTTCAGCTTTCTTTCCAAGCTTCTATGACAATGTCATCTCTATTTCAACTCTAATGCATCTTGATGTTAGTGATGCTTCCTATCATGAATGCTATCTTATATAAAACTGAAAAGAACTAAGTGAAGGAGATTATCTCAATCATAGTAGAGATCTTGCACTTCCTTCTCCTTTGATTTCTTCTTTTCTGATTCTTCCACTTCTTTGGTAACATGGGCTTCATTTCTTTCCTTTCTCTTCTTGTTGTCCTTTGTGAGTTTGGGACAATTCCTTTGAAAGTGCCCAAATTCGTTACATTCATAGCATTGTATGTTTGACATATCGTTCTTCTTTTTCTTAGGACCAAACTTTCCAAACTTTTTTTGTCTCTTGGTGATGGCAGCGTATGTTTGAACTTGTTCCCTTGATCTGACATCGCTCTTTGCCTTCAACCTGGTTTCTTCAATCTTACATAATGACCAAAGTTCACTGAATGGAGTGGCTTCCTTCTTTCCATAGATACTTGATACAAAGTTTCCTCATTCATCAGGAAGTGCATTGAGCACGACGTTGGTCATTTCTCTATCGGACATTATTTCCCCTAACTCTTGTAGTTGGTCTCTTATTTGAGAGTTTGAGACACCCTCATAAGATATGAGGCTATCCCTTCTTCCTTTGATATTTTCATCTTGTATAATTGAGTTCTCAAAGATATAACTTCTTCCACAGTACTTACAGAAAACAATTCTACCAACTTATCATAGATTGCTTTCGATTTGAAACTGCTAAAGTCATTGGGGTACGAATTGGAGGACTATATTGTCTCCTTAGTCACTCAATCCAATCCCTCTACACAACACTACTAAACTTGGTGAGATATGGCATCGAAGGTATGCTCATGTGCATCATAAAGCTTTGGATATATTGAATAATTGGTTAGGGAGACATATGATTTGGTCGGAGAGATTGTTCTTGACACAGAGAGAGACTTGGATTGTGAGATCTTCCTTACGCTGTGAGTTGTGAGACCTATGAACTGTTTGAAAAGATTGATTTTGAGAGAGAACGAAAAACCAACTGCCTAGCTAAGAGGGAGTGTTGGAAATTTAAGTAGCTACAATCGATATTTTTCATTGGAAAACCATGGAGAAAGTTCATAATTCTTGATTGCACAAGTTAGCCCTCACACTCTACAAGTCGGCCCCACTAGGGCTAATTAGCCCTCCTCACACTCATATAAATAGGGCATCGATTGGACTCATTTGGGGCATCAACTCAAGCATCTTCAATCTGCAACTTCAGAGAGAGACACCACACGTGCGAAGGTCAAAAGTGCTTCTTTTGATCTGCATTGACCTTCTTCTTAGAGCTGCGTTCACTGTGTTTGACTTGGGCATCTTTGGCATTTGTTTGACTTCTATTCGGATCATCTTGGACTATATTGTCTCCTTAGTCACTAGATCCAATCCCTCAATATGACGCTACTAAATTTTGTGAGATATGGCATTGAAGGTATGCTCATGTGCATCATAAAGCTTTGGATATATTGAATAATTTTTTTTAAAGGTGTACTTGAACTTAAGACAGACGGTGATGGAGTATGCAAAGGATGTGTCCCTGGGAAAACTTTTAAAAGAAGAAGCACTAGCAGTAACAGTAGATTCGAAGGAATATTGGACCTTGTACATTTTGATATCTGTGGGCCAATGCTTGATAACATTTTGGGTGGATGCTTGTATTATGCATCTTTCATAGATGATTATTCTCACAAAACATGGATATATCTTTTAAAAACCAAGGATCGAGTATTTGAGAAGTTTCGTGAATTCAGAGCAAAGGTTGAAAGTTCTATAGTGAGAAGAATCAAGACTCTAAGGTCCAATAATGGTGCCGAATATATATCCAATGAATTGATTGATTTCTACAGGGATGATAGAATTAACAGGGAGCTAATAGTTCCCTACTACCCCGAACAAAATGAAATTGCTGAAAGAAAGAACATGACCATTATGGACGCTGTTAAGGCTATGCTTCATGATCAAGGGTTGTCTATGTTTCTTTGGGGAGAAGTTGCAAGCACTGTTGTCTATGTTCAAAATAGACGCCCACATAAAATTTTGGATTATAAGACTCCCAAAGAAGTCTTTACAGGTGAGAGACCAAATGTTGAACATTTAAGAATCTTTGGTTGCCCTGTTTTTGTTCATATGCCCAAAGAGAAAAGAACAAAATTGGAACCATTCGGGAAGAAGGGTACTTTTGTAGGCTACAGTGAAAATTCAAAGGCCTTCAGGGTCTACATTCTAGGGCAACAATATATTGAGACTTGCAGGGATGTTATTTGTTATGAGGATTTTGCATTTTGGAAGTCCAAGGGTTCACACTTGGACTCTGATGTTGAAAAGAATCTTTGGTTGTCCTGTTTTTGTTTATATGCCTAAAGAGAAAAGAACAAAATTGGAACCATTTGGGAAGAAGGGTACTTTTGTTGGCTACAGCGAAAATTCAAAGGCCTTTAGGGTCTACATTCTAGGGCAATGATATATTGAGACTTGCAAGGATGTTATTTTTGATAAGGATTCTGCATTTTGGAAGTCCAAGGGTTCACACTTGGACTCTAATGATGAAATACGGGTGGCTCCTAAAAATGTGGAATCAAAGTCTAAAGAACCTGAACCAATGAATCAAGTCCCTCATGAAGAATCCATTGACCATGAATCTGTTGAATCTCTAAAAGCTCATATACCTGAGTCTAGAAAGAGACCTGCTTAGCTGGAAAAGACACTAGAGGAAGTTGAAGGACATGTTGTTGCAAGTGGAACCTTCAGGGAAAGCAAGAAGCCAAAGAAGTTTCTGGTTATAATCTTGATGTGCAAGATCATTGAGTTCGAGCCATCCTCCTATGCAGAGGTTGTTGAAGATCAAGTATGGGAAGATGCAATTATTGAAGAATATCAATTCATATTGAAGAGTGATGTTTGGGAAATCGTGCCAAGGGCTGAAGGAAAGTCCTTTGTGTCCTCAAAGAGGATCTATAAGATAAAGCATGCTGTTGATGGAAGTGTTGAAAAATACAAGGCTAGATTTGTGGCTCATGGATTCTCCCAAAAAGAGGGAGAAGAATATTTAGACACCTTTGCTCCCATTGCCAGGTATGCATCTATTAGATATGTTATTCCTCTTGCATCTACTGTAGGTTGGAAATTACATCAAATGGATGTCAAAAATGCTTTTCTGAATGGGTTCGTTGAAGAAGTCTATATTGAACAACCTCAAGGTTTTGATTCCCATGATAGAAAGACACATGTTTGTAAATTGAAGAAGGCCCTATATGGCTTGAAGCAGGTCCCTTGTGCATGGTACTCCTGCATTGTGGTTAGTTATTGAATCTTGGCTTCAAGAAGAGCGATGTTGTTCCGAACTTGTATTTCAATGTTGTTGAAGGCGAATCCTTGATATTGCCATTGTATGTAGATGATTTGTTACTAATAGGGGTTGAAGTTCTGATTGTCAAGTGTAAGAAGGAGTTGGTTTCCAAATTCAAGATGAAGGATCTTGGCCTCATGCATTACTATTTGGGATTGGAAATTTAGCAAAAATATAATGGGATATTTGGAGGCCAAGGCAAGCACATTATTTCGATTCTTTAGAGATTTTCTATGTTGGGCTATATGTCCATGGACACTCCAATGGTAACAAATTTGAAGAAGATTTGTTATAGTGATTTTGATTTGATTGATCCAAGTAAGTATTGCAAATTGATTGGATCGCTGAATTATCTCATGAACATCGGGTCTGATATTTGTTATGCCGTGAATACATTGATCCAATTCTTGGTTGAGCCTTGTCATGTACATTGGGTTGCAACTAAACACACGCTGAGATACTTGCGAGGTACCATTGAGTATGGTCTGATGTATGCTTCTGATGGAGAATGACAACTGTATGGTTTCTCTGATGTTGATTGGGCTGGTAACTTTGATGATAGAAAGAGCACCTTTGGATATTGTTTTAGCTTGGGCTTCTCTATTGTTTCATGGTCTAGTAGAAAGTAGATCTTTGTCGCTCTAAGTACAGTAGAGGCTTAATACATTGCTGCTAGTTCAACTTGTTGTGAAGCTATATGGTTTCAAAAGTTGTTCTCTGATTTGTTTGATCAAGTGTTGGAGCCAACCATCATATATTGTGATAATGAAAGCTGTGTAAGGCTTGATGAGAACCTTGTGTTCCATGACAAATCAAAACACATTGAGATCAAATATCACTACATCTGGAATATTGGCCAAAGAGGAGCTGTGAGGCTCGAATACATTCGTATTGATGAACATGTTGCTAATGTGTTGACAAAGTAGTTGTCCCAGATGAATTTTGGCTATTTCAGAGAACAACTTGGAGTCGCTGAGAACCCCTCTTTGAGAGAGAGGGAGCACTGATTATATAGCATCATATCATGGACCATCTCGCGTATGCTGTGTGTTGTGAGACCTTGTGGTCTAGCAGATGTATTGGTGATTCCTCCCGTAGGTTGTGTGGTATGAGACCTCGTGGTCCGGGAGATGTATTGTATTAATGATCCCTCTTATAGGTTGTGTGCTGTGATACCTTGTGGTCTGGCACATGTACTATTGATCCCTTCTGTAGGTTGTGTTTTGTGAGACCTTGTGGCCTAGGAGATGTTTTAATGATTCCTACCTTAGGTTGTGTGTTGTGATACCTTGTGGTTGTGGAGATGCTTTGAGATGAAATGGATGCTATGTATCTTACCTTATGATGAGATTGATGATGTCTCTCTTAGTCTATGTCTTGTGAGACATATGATTTGGTCGGGGAGATTGATATTGAGAGAGAGAGAGTCTTGGATTGTGATCTCTTCCTTAGGCTATGAGTTGTGAGACCTATGAACTAGTCGGAAAGATTGGTTTTGAGAGAGAATGAAAAACTATGTCCCTAGCTAAGAGGGTGTGTTGGAAATTTAAGTAGTTATAGTCGATATTTTTCATTGGAAAACCATGGAGAAAATTCATAATTCTTGATTCCACAAGTCAAACCTCACACTCTACAAGTCGGTCCCACTAGGGCTAATTCGCTGTCCTCACACTCATATAAATAGGGCATCAATTAGACTCATTTGGGGCATCAACTCAAGCATCTTCAATTTGCAATTTGAGAGAGAGACACCACACGTGCGAAGGACAAAAAGGCTTCTTTTGATCTGCATTGACCTTCTTCTTAGAGTTGTGTTCACTGTGTTTGCCTTGGGCATCTTTGGCATCTGTTTTACTTCTATTCGGATCATCTTGGAAGGTTGAATACTGTGGAAATTCATCGAATCTTGTTGACTGTGATTTCACCCTTACATTAGGATGTTGACCAACATTGACCGTATCTGTGTACTTTGGATTGGACCGAAGTTTGTTGATTGGTGCGTTGATTTTCTGTGGCTACCTCAGGACTAAATTTTGGCCTAACTGTTCAACCACCTTGTTGTCGCGCAGATTGACACGACAACGCTCAGACCGGGGGCTGTCACTCTGATCCCCGATCCATCCGTTTAAGCCTGTCTCCCGCGGCTAAGGGGGGTAGACCCTGTGAGATGATGAAGACCAACTGTCGACCAGTTGGTTGGGAGACACGAGACACGATAAGACAAACACTAGATAATTTCGATTAACTTAGACCAGTGCCTTAAATTGATTTAAATACTCTTAGAATAACCAAAACGATATCCAACAACTGAGGAATTTTTAAAATGATTGCTGACCATTAACTAGATATCAAATTCGTATCTCGACTTGACATTCAGCGTGAAAGAGACAGCACGAAAACAACTGAATCTGACAAAAGATAATTTTCCACGAAATTTTTATGTTTTCTGACAAAATTACAACAAAAGTTAAAAAAAAATAATCCTAAACCCTAAAAATTTATTTGATTTTTTTACTATATGCTTTTTTTTTTAATTATTTTAGAACTAAATAAAACAAAAGCTATTTTGAAATTGAACTAACCCTAAAATCAAAAAATAAAAACTCAAACCCTAACTAAATTTTATTTTTTTTTATTTTTTATTTTTTTTTTTTTTTATTTAATTTAATTTATTTTTTATTTTTATTTTTTTAAATGAGATTAAAATCTAACCTTAGATCTTCAAGCTAAAAAAAATAAAATAAAAATTAATAAATTTAAAACTATTAAACTAAACTAACAAATATTAAAGTCTAAAGAAATTTAAACAAATTTAAGAGTAAATGAAAAGTTAAAACAATGAAAATTAAATCTAAAGGTACCAAAATCAAAATCTAAAGAATAAAAATGCTAAACCTATGCTAAACTACCCATACATTTATTTAAATCAAAACTCAAACTAATACAATCAACCATAGCTAAAAAAATCGATCACCAAACCTATGCTAACATATATATATATATCATACAAAATAAAAATTAAACAAAGCTTAACGAAATTAAAGCTAACGTAAATGTCTAACCCTAAAATTTAACAATACATATGATCAGAAAATAAAAAAAACGAAACTACGTGACTCATCACAACCTAAAAAAAAAATACGATTCTTTCAACCGCGTGAGGATTTAATCAAACCCGAGCCTGCCTTTACGCATTTACCATGGCCGGAGGTGGTTTGCAGGGTTCGTGCTCGACGGAGCTGCAGGTTGGAGCAGGACGCACGAGGAAGATAAACGCAGTCGGACTGAATCCGAACCAGAGTTTTCTGCTGCAGGTTTACGAATACAAGTTCACGCGGAGGGTCTTCGATGACAGCAGGAAGGATTTTCGATGACAGCAGGAAGGACGGGTTTAAAAAAACTGCTCCCAGATTCAACCCACGAGTAACAATGACTGCACCCAATTTCACCTGTGGACTGATACCCACGTTTTTTTAAAGAAAAAATCGATTTGCCTGTTAGGTATGCCCACACCTACGCTTATAACTCACAGCAAATCCGAAAATCTGCCGCATTAGATCAGATGTTTGGATGATGCAGGTCCGCAGGTTGAAGGAGAAGCTGCGTGTTGGATGATAACAGGTTCAGGAGTGGGGCTCGAGGAGCAGCGTGGAAATTTTGCAAAGTTTTGGCAGCGTACAGGAATGGCAATGCAAGGTTCTTTCTTTGCAGGAGAGTGGAGCTACGAAAAAAAAATCGTGGAAGGAAAAAATGCTCCAAGGTAGAAGCTGCAAGGCAAAGGATGCCTGAGGGATGACAAATATGTGTGTTTGCAAATATGGCGTGAATGAAGTCTGCGTGCAACAGTTTAGAGAAAGCCAGAGGGAAACGGATTGCCAAAACCACTGAAACTGCACATAAAAATATTTGAAATCTCTGCTCCAAATTTGTCTGATAAAATCTTGAACAAACACTTCTCAAAACCCACAACCTGTGACCTGAGAACAATGAGACAGGAAACCAGAACCTGGAAACAAATAAAAATAAATAAAACCCTACGAACCGATCTAAAATTTAAGCTCTGAAACAGCCAGATTTAACAATTATTTGCAGTAATATTCTCAATATATCAGAAAAATTTGAACTTTACTGTGAACATAAAGATAGTCTCTCAATGTAAAACGAGAAATAAAATTTAAAAGATTAACCCAGGGTACAATCAGCTAGGCTCTGCACAGAAAAGCCTGAGGGAGTTGGCTGATTCAACTCAGAATTTCCCCAAACGCCCACAAATAACCTTCACCTAAAGGTTTCCCTGCACACCTCAATCAAACATCAGCAAGGAGGGCAAGAAATGTTGCCAAATTTCAAGAAATAATGGAGATACCTGCCATTATTCAAAAAAACCCTACAACAATTCAAACCCTAGCACGTGAGCAAGATACCTGTACTCACAATGCTCTGAAAACCATCTATTATTAACTGTTGAAAACTGAAATGTGCAGAAAAACAAACATCTCACAGCAATTCCAGAGAGTAACACCAGCCAGTTTTGAACCCCAAAGTCTTTTTATTAACCAGAAAATCAGATTACAAGAGAGCTTTTTTCAGTACAGACTCACAGATCAGATGATCTGAAATGACCACCTAAGACCCTATATAAAGGAAATGATCCCAACGGCTAGTTCGAGTGATCCATGTTGAAATGATCTCGACCGTTGATGACAATCAAGACATCTCTTGATCTCATCCGTCGATTTTATTTTTTTAAAAAGATATTTTGCACGCATTCACAAAAATATTATTATTTTATTATTTA